>MJUT01004116.1:553833-591412 GCA_002080005.1 Gigantidas platifrons | reverse complement strand
TACTGATAAACATTGTACAGTCAGACCTGTATTAAGAGGTCACCTTTGTACTGATAAACATTGTACAGTCAGACCTGTATTAAGAGGTCACATTTGTACTGATAAACATTGTACAGTCAGACCTGTATTAAGAGGTCACCTTTGTACTGATAAACATTGTACAGTCAGACCTGTATTAAGAGGCTATCTTTGTTCTGATAAACATTGCACAGTTGGACATGTATTAAGAGGTCATCTTTCTACTGATAAACATTGCACAGTCAGGCCTGTATTAAGAGGTCATCTTTCAACTGATAAACATTGTACAGTCAGACCTGTATTAAGAGGTCATCTTTCTACTGATAAACATTGTACAGTCAGACCTGTATTAAGAGGTCATCTTTCTACTGATAAACATTGTACAGTCAGACCTGTATTAAGAGGTCATATTTCTACTGATAAACATTGTACAGTTATACCTGTATTAAGAGGTCATCTTTCTACTGATAAACATTGTACGGTCAGACCTGTATTAAGAGGCTATCTTTGTTCTGATAAACATTGCACAGTTGGACATGTATTAAGAGGTCATCTTTCTACTGATAAACATTGTACAGTCAGACCTGTATTAAGAGGTCATCTTTCTACTGAAAAACATTGTACAGTTATACCTGTATTAAGAGGTCATCTTTCTACTGATAAACATTGTACAGTTATACCTGTATTAAGAGGTCATCTTTCTACTGATAAACATTGTACAGTTTGACCTGTATTAAGAGGTCACATTAGTAGCCTCAGGCCTTTCAATAAGATGTTGTACCAGGTACTTTTTACCTGCTTACCTGGCTAAAATGGTCTTTGGTACCTCCTGAATTTAACGAATGTTGTATCAGATATTCATTGAATTGTTCAAATTTTAATAAAAAATATCGCCTGTAAATTGTGAAGTACAGGGAAAATTGAAAAATATTGAAAGCCCTGTAGCCTTTCAAGACAGGTAACCTCTTAAAAGAGGTTCAATTCATATGAAAAATTATTCTTGCAATAAAAATAGTGAAATATTTATTGCACAGCATCATTGGGATGTATAGGGTCCCGGGGTCTAATAGACATGAGCCCTGAGGTCCAAAGTTTTAAAAGACTGAGATCAGTGTCAGACATTAAAAGATTTTTCATTCTTCTGAAGAACTGAGAGAGGGAGATTCATCACAGTCATAATTACAATTCATGTTATTGTATTTTGTATTTATGTAGTTATGTATGTTTTATTTGTCTTGTCTGTACATGTACATGTATATTATGTAAATTGTAAAGTGCATTAATAAAATAGAATAAAAAGTAGTCGATTACACGATTCATCATTTTGAAACAGATTTAGACTTTGCGTAAATGGAAACCCCGTTCCTTGTAAAATGGAGATTCAGCCGTATTCAAATTAACAGCCCATGGTATATAGGGTCCAGGCCCCGTGGGTCTAAAGTTGAACGTAGAAACTGCAAAGAGGAAACTTTAAAAAATAGTTTGACTTAAAACGAGATATGTAAATTTATGCAAATCACCATTGTGATATGTTCAGATTCAATCTTGCACAAACAATGCTTCAGGGTCTATGGGAAATTAGGCCCAGTTATGGAAATTTTATTGTTTTTGACAAATATTTGGTTACCTATCCCACTAATATCAACAAACAAGCAATCACCCCTCACCCCAACTCACTGAACACATAAAAAGAGTGGGGGGGGGGGACTGGGCAATGACATGATGTTGGAAATCCAGGATCCAAGTCCTGTATTGAGACAGGCACAAAAATATGCATTGAATTAGATATAAATGAAAGGTCCCAGGCCCAGTGTTTTATCTTTAAGTACCAGTCTAAAGTTTATTAATTTTTGTCTCTCAGAAATATGATCAATGTCAGTGTCCTCATTATAAGGTTATACACATACAAAATGTAGTTAAATAAACAAAATAATATACTAGTAAGTACATGTGACATAACTTTATTCAGAATATGGTCTTAATATGTTTAAATTGAAATTTGAGACTCATCGACACTTTAAGATCAATGAAAAAAAATGTCAATTTTATTTACTTAACAATGTAGTAGTGTCCTGGTTTGATTTGATTGGTTTAACGCATTGAGTATGCAAATCAAAGTACCATCATAGCCTCTCCATCGTCACATTTTTACTTATAAGTGGTCCTAAGCTGGGATGGATTAGAACTCATGGGTGGTAAATACCACTAAAGTGCAGTGAACCCTGTCTAAACCAAACTCTGAATAAAACAGAATCTGCCCAATCATGTATAAATCTACTAAATTGCCCCCCTCAGCAGATGTCACCCATCTGATAAGTCCACTGTTTCCTTGAAGAAGGAGATGCCTTATAAGGGAGATTACTGTATTAGTATAAAACTACTAAGAGGAAAACTTGAATTTAGTTGGTGGGTAAATTCTTATGAAAAAGAATTTATTTGATGGGTAAATTCTTATGAAAAAAATAATTTACTTGATGGGATGAAAAAGTAGGCATATAAGTATACCAAAAAATCTGTGTTTCTCTTTGACAGGTAGAATTTCGACTAAGTTTTGTAAGATATACAAAATTACATAAACAACAAATTTTCAATGAAAAAAACCCACACATTTCTGAGATATGGGAGGTCCGAAAGGAACCATAGTCAAAATTTTATTATCTTTATTTTGAGATCAAAATTAAAATGTGTTAAAGTATAAAATGTGAAAATGAAGAAAATAATTTTCTTAAAAATTTGTTTGGAAAATTTTATATTTTTTTCCCACTATGATCACTTACTATATATAACAGATGAGTGAAAATTTGTGTAAAAATTCTTTGTACTAAAAATATTATGTATTTTTTTTTGTCCTCCAGGTATATAAGACAATCTTTAATCACATCATATTTTTTCAGTAGACAATTTTAATTTCAGATTTTTTGTATGTGATGTAAGAACAATGACGTTTTGATATAAACTGATATAAGAACACAAAAATACCATGTTTGCTCAAGGGCTGATAAAATGCTCGAAGGCTAATAAAAAAAACTAATGTATTTACGTATTTGCTTACTTTACTGACATTTTTTGTTTATCTCCATGAACTTGTCTGTTAAATAAAATAAGGTCAAATATTATTTTTTTGATATTATGATTTGGGAATACAGTTAAACCTGTATTAAGAGGTCACCTTTGGGACAAAGAAAAATAGGTCTTTTAAGACAGGTGATCCCCATCTTCGCTAGCCAAGGGTTATGATCCGCTCTACTCATCTTCAAATGCAATTATTAAAATGTTCATGAAAATGGATATATACATTTGTATGTATATACCGGTAAACAACTAATTTATCATTGGTATTAACTTAAACTAACCCGTCAAATTGTTACTGGTTTTTCTCGACAACTAAAATGTGTGCTAAAATACATTCAAATATCTTGAAGTTGCATTACTTCTTTACAACAAGAAATACATGTATGTATTCATTATATGTATTATTTATATATTAATTCCACCTTATATAAAAATACTTCGCTAAATTTTATGTACGTCACAAGTCCGTCTGGGGAAATTTGATCGTCTCACACTGGTATTTTTCACAAATATTCTGCCCTACCGTGATATATCTGATCAGTATATATATTTTAAAGTCAGTTGCTGGACTTAAGAATATTTGTTATGAAACAAACTATAATTACAAACAACTGTTATCTGATTCAGACTATTATTATACAAATCACACTTTTGTATCCCTATATTATTAATGTAAGCAGGCTATACTGGAAGAGACACAACCATTTTAGTAAATAGCCCCAAGACAAAATAACATTTTACATATTTAAATAGAGTTAAGTTTGATATTATTTTGGTAGGATGAACATAGACTTAGATCTGTTTTATCTTCCATAGGCATTGACAGTTAACCTTCCATAGGCATTGACAGTTAGCCTTCCATAGGCATTGACAGTTAGCCTTCCATAGGCATTGACAGTTAGCCTTCCATAGGCATTGACAGTTAGCCTTCCATAGGCATTGACAGTTAGCCTTCCATAGGCATTGACAGTTAGCCTTCCATAGGCATTGACAGTTAGCCTTCCATAGGCATTGACAGTTAGCCTTCCATAGGCATTGACAGTTAGCCTTCCATAGGCATTGACAGTTAGCCTTCCATAGGCATTGACAGTTAGCCTTCCATAGGCATTGACAGTTAGCCTTCCATAGGCATTGACAGTTAGCCTTCCATAGGCTTTGACAGTTAGCCTTCCATAGGCTTTGACAGTTAGCCTTCCATAGGCATTGACAGTTAGCCTTCCATAGGCATTGACAGTTAGCCTTCCATAGGGATTGACAGTTAGCCTTCCATAGGCATTGACAGTTAGCCTTCGATAGGCATTGACAGTTAGCCTTCCATAGGCATTGACAGTTAGCCAAGTTGTACTCTGCTTTAACTTATGGTTTGGTGAATTTGGGATGGGAGGGGGAGTATGGTGTTTAATGCCACTTTCTTTAATATTTCAGTTATATCGTGGTTGTCAGTTTTATTTGTTGAGGAAACTGTAGTACCCGGAAAAAACCACTGACCAGTCACAAGTCACTAATAAACTTTATCACATAATGTTGTATCAAGTATACATCACCTGAGTGGGATTCAAACTCACAACGTTAGTGGTGATAGGCACTGATTGCATAGGTAATTATAAATCCAACTACCATGCGACCTTGACAGACCCCACAGGCATTGCACTCTGCTTATGGTTTGATGAATTTGGTGGTGGTGGTGGTTTATGGTGTTTAATGCCACTTTCAACAATATTTCAGTTATTTTGTGGCGGTCAGTTTTTTGGTGGAGGAAACCGGAGTGTCCGGAGAAAACTACTGATCTGCCACAAGTCATTGACAAATCTGATCACATAATGTTGTAGCAAGTATGCTTCGCCTGTGCGAGATTCGAAATCAGGCACTAATTGCATAGGTAGTTGTATATCCAACAACCATGGGATCAGTACCATGGTAAATTTGGGGTGACTAGCATGCATATAATATCTTGTTATTTCTCATGTACTTGTTTATATTTGATACGCTATAGTGAAGAGTACATCATTTTTGTAGCCAGTTTGATGAAACTAATGAGCGAGTGGTTCATATCATATGGTTATTACCTTTTTCGGCGAATCAGATTGATGGTAGCATGAAATGTAGTTTAGTAACTTTGTCATAGTCTCGCAATCACCATTTTCATTAGATGGTACGTAGGTACGGAATTGGGTTTCCTGAGATCTCCCACATCGTGAACTATCAGTAAAGGGCAGTAAGTGATCAGATCTGATTCCTTTATAAAATGAAGATCAGTAATATCTTCTGTGAGTGAGAGAAATTCTGTATTTTCCTGAGGGTAAAAGGCATGGAATTTTCACACAAGAGGAACATATCTAGATCTTCAAATTTGGCCAAATGTAAGAGGTGATCTGTCTTCCATAAGATACGATGGTAAAACTTCATAGACCTGAGAATTGAAGACATGACTTACCATTCTTAGGGACGATTTCTATTGGGACGTTAAATCATTCATGACTTACCTCCAATGTCATATGTGTTCAGTCATGAGTTAAGATGAGAGGTGATTGTTAGTTTTGTTGATATTGTAGAATTGTTGACCATCACTGTGTTAACTTTCTCTTTCCTAATTATTATGATTACAACAGTGACATCACACAAATTCAGGACTTTCAATATTTTTCAAGTCTACCAGTACTTCACAATTTACAGGTGGTACTTTTGATTAAAATTTGAACAATTTTCATGAATATCTTATAGAACACTCTTTAAAATCAGGAGGTATCAAAGACCATTTTAGGTAGGTAAGCTTACCTGGTACCACCACTACTTGAAAGGCCTGCAAATTGGTGCGTTTGAGTGCACATTTACCCAAGAGAGACAACTTCATAGAAAACTGTTCCCTATTGGCTGTCTCCTATTGAAAAACTCCATTTATGACAAAAATGTGTTTTATCTTTAACAATTTGTTTTTCTTTTTTTTTCCAGAAAATTTATGCTGTAGCTACCCCTGTCAGCATGGTGGTGTATGTCTAACTGAGGGACATAATAATTATGTTTGTGATTGTACTAATACAGATTTTTATGGAAGGCATTGTGAAACACGTAAGTTTACCATCATAAAACACAGGCATTTGATTGGTTGATTGTCTGTTCCTTAACATCCAATGGCAAATGTTTCAGGAATATTCCGAACGTACGAGAACAAATTCAACAATATCAGGAACATCTACTACCTATGCAATCAGTGCCTAACACCACTCACATTGTGAGTTCGAATGCCATTCAGGTGAGGTGTACTTGATTCAACGTTATGTGATAAAGTTTATCAGTGACTTGCAGCAGGTCAGTGGTTTTCTCCGGGTACTCTGGTTACCTCCACCAATGAAATTGACCGCCACGATATAACTGACATATTGTTGAAAGTGGCATTAAACACCATAAACCAACCAACCAACCAAATTCAACAATATCAGAAACATACAGAAATGATGGAGGTATGTGACAACTGGAGAAGTAACTTTTAACTACCACTGGAGAGGTATGGAGGGCTGGATAGGGAGGAATAATTTAGAATTTTGTAGCGACTACAATTTTCTTACTCTTTTTCGAAATCTACAAAAGAGGTCTTGATTGTGTAGGGAGAATAGCACTGTCTAAACATGTTACCTACAATCATTAGTGGTCAGGCTTTCATTGTTATCATCTGAGTACATCTCATTGTGAGGGCACCCTCTGTCTACCATCTGAGGATAATGCATGGCACCTCTATGGGTCAAGCCCTGTGAACCTTTATCAGTATCAAGCACGTGCTAAGGCAAAAGAGAACTTAGAAAAAACAAAACTTGCAAGTGATAATTAGCATTGAATGAAATTTTGAAGGTTTAATTCACTGTCTATCGTTATCTGATTTAAAAAATATTTTGTCACAACTTCAAGCTCAATAATAATTCTGAAAAATTTTTCATGTTTATTGTCATTTTGCAAAGCTTCAAAAAACCTTTTTTTTTTTTCGTTGCAAAAAATGAAGTCTACCTTAAAAAAAATATCTGTCTCTGTTTTTTTCTTTAACTTTTTATATTTTTTTATTTGGATGCATTGTATTTAATATTTATGTCTATACAGTATTTAATATTTGTTCTCCCTTCAGGGAGAATTTATTGTAAGGGAACGTTTGACAATTTAAATAGTTTGTAAAGTTGTTTTAAGGAATGACCAAAGTTGTTTTATTTATTTAAGTCGTCTTTTGTAAAATGTAAGTTAACATTACATCAATATTTGAGTAATATCAGTCGTATTACTTTACCTTACGAGTCAAAGTCTCTACCTTCTTAGATTGTCGTCAGTTAACTAACTACTAGTATCAGCATTCACTGACTCTGCTATTGTATTGTCTATGTTTATGTAGTGATAGTGATAATGTGTGGTCTTTTTTAATGGATTAGTGAATCTGTACAAGTTTTTTATTGTTTAATTATACCCCCGCTCCACCGGAGGGGGGGAGGTATACTGTTTTACCTTTGTCCGTCCTTTCGTCTGTCTGTCCTTCCGTCCATTCCAAGATATTTTTCATCACATTTTTCTCAGCAACTATTGATGGCAGAAATCTGATATTTGGTCACAAGCTTCATATAGGTGCCCCATATCGTGGGAAGCGCTTTTGGACCCATCACATTCCTACTTCCTGTTTGCGGGGGCATCATAAGTGAGCATTAGCTCACAGTTCATCTTGTTATATCTGTATTTATGTTGGAGATCTAATTAGCAGAGGGTTTGGGATCCCATATAAAGGTTTAATCCAGCCACATTTCCATGCCTGTCTCAAACCAGGATCTGGATTTCCTACACCATATGTTGTCGTGTTTTTTTTTATGTTCAATAGTTTGACGTGAGAGGTGGCTGTTTATTTTGCCAATATTGGTGGCATTATTGACAACCACTGTTTAGAAATGGTTGGTTTTTTTTGTTGATATTGGTGGCATTATTGACAACCACTGTTTAGAAATGGTTATTTTTTTGTTGATATTGGTGGCATTATTGACCATCACTGTTTAGAAATTGTTGTTTTTTTTTGGATATTGGTGGCATTATTGATAACCACTGTTTAGAAATGGTTATTTTTTTGTTGATATTGGTGGCATTATTGACCATCACTGTTTAGAAATTGTTGTTTTTTTGTTGATATTGGTGGCATTGTTGACCACCACTGTTTAGAAATTGTTGTTTCTTTGTTGATATTGGTGGCATTATTGACCACCACTGTTTAGAAATGGTTGTTTTTTTTTGTTGATATTGGTGGCATTATTGACAACCACTGTTTAGAACTGGTTGTTTTTTTGTTGATATTGGTGGCATTATTGACGACCACTGTTTAGAAATGGCTGTTTATTTTGCCAATATTGGTGGCATTGTTGACAACCACTGTTTAGAAATGGTTGTTTTTTTTGGTTGATATTGGTGGCATTATTGACAACCACTGTTTAGAAATTGTTGTTTTTTTTGTTGATATTGGTGGCATTATTGATAACCACTGTTTAGAAATGGTTGTTTTTTTGTTGATATTGGTGGCATTGTTGACCACCACTGTTTAGAAATTGTTGTTTTTTTGTTGATATTGGTGGCATTGTTGACCACCACTGTTTAGAAATTGTTGTTTTTTTGTTGTTGAGTGATCATCAGTGCTTGAACTTTCCTTTCATAATTTCATAGACTATGTTGTGTTTCTCAAGTCCATCTTTAGTATAGGACAGTGATAAGAGAAAAGATGAGAGAACTCGTGTGAAATACAGGAAAGAATTTGATTAAAGCTTTGTGACTCAAAAGTACCACCCACAAGACTAAAACCAAATATATTCAACTCATCTCATTTCATGATTGGTACTGATAAAAATTGAAAGGATTCAAATAGTTTAGAAATCAATGTATAAGCTATTTAGATATGATAAGGTAAAGGTAAAAGGTAAAATGTATTTAGGTTTAAAAATTTCAACATCATACACAAGTGTTTAAAAATTTCTCGTTAATTTAAAAATAAAACATAAAACTGCCATCATTAACTGAAACTTCAATCCACCCTTATCAAAATATAAGTTTGCGACAGGTTGGTGGTTTTCTTGGGTACTCTGGTTTCCTCCACCAGTAAAACTGACCGCCACGATATAACTGAAATATTGTTGAAATGGCATTTAACCCCATAGCCCCTCACCCGATAACTCATGTGAAATACAGGAAAACTTTTGATTAAAGAAAAAGCACCACCTAGAAGACTAACACCAAATTTATTCACTTAATAAAAATCATCTCATTTCAATATTGGTACTGATAAAAATTGAAAGGATTCAATAGTTAAGAAATCAAATGATAAGCTATTTAGATATGATAAGGCCACCCTTATCAAAATATTAGTTTACCCAAACATGACCCATGTATGTTGGGCATGTGTAAATAGGTAGGCAAACTTTTTTCTATCTTTTAAGAAGAGTTTGAAGATATCAAAGGGAGGTAATCAGAATCAGTAAATCGAAGAAGAACAGACAACACAATGGCCAAAAGAAAAAGTACAAAAGGACAAACAACGATCTACAAAACATACATATAAAACTAAAATTTGAAATAAGATATCTTATTGCTATGGAACTTAGAAATAACCAGAAAAAATGCTTTTAAAGAAAAAAAAAAGAATTTGAGTAGGCAGTTTTTTTGGTGATAGGCCATGTATGGGCAAACAAACAATTAATTAATGATGGCCTGAATCTTATAAAATGACTAAATATTGTCTTCCTCTGACTCCAGTATCATAAATTTAAAATGATTAGGTAATTTCTAATACATTGGGATTGACTTTTCCATCTTTTATTTATTTGTTTTGTCAATAGCTAATTCCTTAGGTAAATAACAGCATTAAAATTTAAAGATGTTTTATCAAGTGATGGGACAAAGTCAATAATAGACGATAGATAAGTAACGTTAATGACTCCAGTCAATATTGTTGGGGGCCGATAATAATGACCATGGTCAAAAGTAAATATTTAATACACTTGAAAATATGAGTATTTCTTCAATATTAGTATGAAACAATTTTACAATTGTGAAGAGTATAATCCTCTCTAAATCTGGTCAGATCAATTACCCATTCTATTGTTGTTCTTACACCAGTACATAGATTGATTAAATAAAGTAGCTGAAAGTCCTTGAAACATCTCCACCAACTTCTCCCCTGGGTTTAATCTTTTAAATTGTCAATAGCTACTATATATATAGAGAGATAGAGTTAGACCTGTCAAAACTGAACCCTGAATAAAACAGAATCTTGTATATAACAAACTTTAAATAAAGTAGCTGAAAGTCCTTGAAACATCTCCACCAACTTCTCCCCTGGGTTTAATCTTGTAAATTGTCAGTAGCTACTATATATATAGAGAGATAGAGTTAGACCTGTCGAAACTGAACCCTTAATAAAACAGAATCTTGTACTGTGAAATCATTATTAATCATGGGGCTCTAATTTTCAATGATTTTGTAGTACAATTAAACCACGAAAATTAAAATCTTAACGAAATACAATTGTACCATTGATTTTTGCCTTTAATGAATGAAAACATGAATTTCAAGAAACCAGTGATCATTACATTTTGTGGAAACCACTACTTTCACATTATATAACATACTTTAAATAAAGTCCAAATGTTGAAATTAGACCTCTGCACTTCTCTTTTTTATTGTTTGGCTGCTACGTTGCCAGACAATCAAAAGAAAATGTGCGAGTGGCTGCTACGTGGCCAGACAATCAAAAGAAAATGTGCGAGTGGCTGCTACGTTGCCAGACAATCAAAACAAAATGTGCGAGTGGCTGCTACGTTGCCAGACAATCAAAAGGAAATGTGAGAGTGGCTGCTACGTTGCCAGACAATCAAAAGAAAATGTGCGAGTGGCTGCTACGTTGCCAGAAAATCAAAGGAAAATGTGCGAGTGGCTGCTACATGGCCAGACAATCAAAGGAAAATGTGCGAGTGAGTAGACCTGATTCTAAAAAGATTGAAATGTGGTAATCTTTGTTAATTTTAATTAAATTGAAAACCTGTGTATTCCAAACACAAAAATATATACAGTCAAACCTGTACTAAGAGGTCACCTTCATGCCAAATAAAAAGTGGTCTTTTAAGACAGGTGACCTCTTAAAAGAGGTTCAGTTCATATTAAATTTTCTATTACAGGACAAGAAAAAGGTGACCTTTTAATACATGTGACTGTTTAATAGAGGTTTGACTGTATATGCATCTGAAAATTAAACCCAGCAGTGTTAGAATTAGATTTTTGAGCTGACAAACAATTTATTTTGTTCTCTCTCGATGGGATTCAAACTTATACCTTTGATAGATTACAGCACCAATCGCTTGGCCTTTTATGTCCAGCTTTCTAGACCACCCGGCCACATATATAAGTCAAACCTGCCCATGTGTTCACCTGTATTGAAAGATCACCTTTTTCTTGTCGTGTAATAGAAAACTTCATATGAATTGAACCTCTTTTAAGAGGTCACTTGTCTTAAAAGAAATGAAAAAAAGGCACATTAATTTTAAAATGACATATTTTAATTTCAGCGACTTTTAGCAAGAAAATCAAGTTATGGTTGAAACCTAAACCAGAGACAATACATAATTTACTGGTAGGAAATAAATGGTTGTGGAATATTGTTAACAGTTTACCTTTCCTTAGGAACTTTGTAATGAAGAAAGTTTATACAAGTAAGTAGCTTAGTAGATATCCAACGTTCAGTCATCTAATCTTTATTTTGTATGTTTGTTTGTTTTTTTGATGGTGTTTAACACCGCTTTCAACAATATTTCAGTTGTATCGTGGCGGTCAGTTTTATTGATGACCTGTTGCATGTCATTGACAAACTTGATCACATAATGTTGTACACCTCGCCCTGATCGAGATTCAAACCCACAACATGAGTGGTGATAGGCACTGATTGCATAGGTAGTTGTAAATCCAATTACCATACGATCACGGCCACGACGGCCCCAGCTTTATTTTGTAAGGAAGAAAGTTTATACAAGTAAGTAACTTAGTAAAACTACAACGTTCAGTGATCTAAGTTTTATTGGTTTTATGCAAGAAAAAAGTGCAGGAAAAAGAGAAAAAAATCAGGAAAGTTTGAAGATAAATAAAGGCATGTAGGGGCCACCATGGTCATGATTATATGGTAGTTGGATTTCTAACTACCTATGCAATCAGTGCCTATTAACACTAATGTTGTGAGTTCAAACCCCGTTCATGGTGAGGTGTACTTGATATAACATTATACGATAAAGTTTATCAGTGATTTGCGGCAGAACGGTAGTTTTCCTCTGGGTACTCCGGTTTCCTCCACCAATGAAATTGACTGCCATGAAACAACTGAAATATTGTGGAAAATTACGTTAAACACCATAACCCTAACCTAACGTTCAGTGATCTAAGCTGAATTGGTTTTATACAAGAGAAAAGTTCAGGAAAAGGCAAAAAAAATTAAGGAAAATGATATTTTCTCAGCAAAATCTTGATTTAACATTACCTGACGTATGAAGCTGTGCACTCACTCTAACAAATTCTTACGAAGGTTAATTTTTCGGTGGAAATCACATGCTGTTCCACTGAGTTAACCAATTAGCATCATAGAAAAGTTTGTAGATACCAAAGGTATTATTAGAAGCCGTAATTCATGCAAGGGGCGGGTAATATTGAGGCCAAAATAAAAAGGACAAACAAACGTTTGATATATCACTACACAGAAATCTAAAGATTGAGCAACATGAATCCCAATAAATTTGGGAGTGAACTGGAAGGGTAAGCAGTTCCTGCTCCACTAGTAGCACCCGTCGTGTTACTGTATAACACATTATGTGATATAGAAGAAACCGTTGCAGGGCTCAATTTTGTCTACAAAAATGGTGGCCTGGGCCGCCAAATTTTGTTTTTGGCAACCAAATTTTAAATCTGGTGGCCAGCGTGACCAGATCACCAGCATAATTGAATTTGGCGACTGGAAATTTCCAAAGAGGGGAAAATATTGAACTTTCAATATCAAAACTGGCCTACAGAAGAGGACATTAAACTTGAAGACTCATTGAAAGAATATTTGTTTTTACTCTTTTGCTTACCTGGTATCTTTGGCTACCAATTTTTATATGCCCATCTTTAAGACGGGACGTATTATGGTATACCAATGTCCGAGTGTCCGTCCGTCTGTTTCACATGTCACGCTCTAACTTAAGAACCCCTTGGCCAATTCACTTCAAATTTCACAGAGTTATTGGAATTGATGGTCTTACTGTCTGTATACTTTATGGTGAAATTTCGAATTTTCATTCCAGAGCTATGGGACTTTATTCATCAAATTGTATGTGATTTTAAGGCAATTTTTCGTATGTCTCGCTGTAAATTGAGAATCCCTTTGTCAATTCACTTCAAACTTCGCATAGTTATTGGAATTGATAGTCTTATGGTCTGTACTTTTTTGGTGAAATTTCAATTTTTCATTCCAGAGTTATGGGACTTAATTCATCAAATTGTAGGTGATTTTTCGTATGTCACACTGTAAATTGAGAACCCCTTGGCCAATTCACTTCAAACTTCGCATAGTTATTGGAATTGATAGTCTTATGGTCTGTGTACTTTTTGGTGAAATTTCAATTTTTCATTCCAGAGTTATGGGACTTTATTCATCAAATTGTAGGCGATTTTTCGTATGTTGCATTGTAAATTGAGAACCCCTTGGCCAATTCACTTCAAACTTCGTACTGTTATTGGAATTGATAGTCTTTACTACTCAACGATTGATAGCATATCCTGACCATTAGATTATTTGGATTTGTTTGCAATATATGTGTAGAGTGGTTTTTTTTGTCAATACAAAAGTTATGTCAAACTATTATAGTGTTTTATTTCAACATAAATATTGTATAAATGTTCCAATTCATGTTTATGGTGCAGCTGTTGGTGAAATTTAGATTTTTCATTCAAGAGTTATGGGAAAGAAAGTCTTTACAAATATTGTATGAATGTTTATGACGGGTGTATCATGTGCTCTTGGCGCAGCTGTTTATTTTTACTTTGCCCACTAAAATTTTAGTTTGGCCACCACATTTTTGGAGCTGGTGGCCAGTAGGTCAGCCATTAAAATTAAAATCCCATTTTGAGGCCTGCGTTGTACAATATTGTCTGTTTCTGTTTCAGTGAGATCTGATATGATTGACAGCCCGCCGACTTATGAATCGGAGCATCCCTACATCACTGTAGATGCTAATTATAACCAATCATTTTATACGAGAACATTACCTCCCGTTCCTAAGGAATGCCCCACACCGATGGGAACGGCAGGTAGAAAACAGTTGCCAGATGTGGATGTGCTCGTCAACACATTGTTCATTAGAGAGACATTTAAACCAGAACCAATAGGAACTAGTGCCCTGTTCAGTTTCTTTGCTCAACACTTTACTCATCAGTTCTTCAAAACAGACATCAAGAGAGGACCTCAATACCAGTGGGGAGGACATGGGGTAAGAACAATGTATCCACCCCCTCAATTATTGTCATGAAATTTTTGCACACTATGACCGTCTTTAATTCTCCACCCTCATTTATTCCCTTCGATTATTTCGATTATTTCGTGTGACTATTTGTATTTGTTGTTGGCGAATGAATATGTTGATGATGTCACAATATCAACACAGGTTATCAAAGTATAACCAACATTTTCTCCAGGCAGATCAGCCAATCAGATTGCAGTATTCAAATCAAACTGAATTATTCTTTAATAATTAAACTAATTTTTTCTAAGTTCTTCAGGACAGGACTGTGTTTATATATGTAAGTTTTCCCCTTGAGATATTGCCACCCTCTCTTATCGCCAAAATATAACTTAGTCCAGAAGAAAGTGGTATAATGAGGATGTATTATATTTACATAAACTAGTTAAACCCAGCACTTTAAGATAAAAGTCGTTGTTAATGTAAAAATACACAGGAAGTTTATACCTGGAAGTATGAAGGATTGTCAAAGTTAATATACCGGTAAACATTTTAATCCTTATGACACAACACGTCTCTCACGATTACAAGGGTCAAGTTATTCGGTCATCATGTTTTGTCATTATATAATCACGCTGTCATCAGGACATTCTACAAATATTTTCTTCTCCTTCAAAAGTACATTTATATATATGTAAGTGTAAAATGTAAATGTCTGTAATTCTGTGCTCTCATGGGCTTCTTGATTGATTTAATAAACTATGTTATGTTATGTTATGTTATGTTATGTTATGTTGTTATGTTATGTTTTCAAACAATCATGTTACGTAACAATGGTATGATAAGAATGTATGTGTTGTACCTAAGATATCTCCATATAATAAATTATAGAATTACAGTTAAACCTGTGTATAAAGAACACTCCAGGGTACCTAAAAATGTGCCCTTTATGAGCAGTTGCCCTCTATATACAGGTTCAAATTATATACAATGTTCATTAATGGAAAAAATGAGACTGTCCTTTATAGACAGTGATTTGTTTTATATGGAGGTGCCCTTTAAGGCAGGTTTGACTGTACTTGAAACAAGATAATTAAAAAAACACATTTATTTTAGTTAGTATAAGATAATTTTATTAAACCAATTTTGGGCCCACAAGGGGCATATAAAGAAAACATTCAAAGATAGAAATCCAAAAAAGAAAGAATACCACACAAACACAAAACCAACATAATTTACATAATACAACATGCATGAGTAATTAATATATATTCTAATATGACGCCGTGTTATCGTCAGTTCATATAATACTCAACAACAACACTTTTAGCGCAAACGCAGTAATGTTGTCAATTCGGCTATTCCGTTTACCCTCCCGCGAAATGGTGTATGTTATACATTTACCGTAGAAAATTAAAATTCCGCGAAATGTTGTTGACAATTTTGGCACGTAAACAACATGACGTCATATGAAGACTTCCAGTTTAGAACATAGAGATCCTGACGTTTTTTGGCTTCGTGTACGCCTCCTTGTCGAAGTGGGATTTGTAGTATTTTCCCTTTCTTTTGAATTGATGTTCATCAATGACAACATTTAGTAATCTCAAATGACAGAAATTGTATCTAGAAATGACAGAAATCGAATCTTTGTGTTCGGGAGGGTAACGGAGCAGCCAAATACATTGCTGTGTGTATAGGTGGCGTTTTGCATTTAAATCACCATATTTGACCTATTAGAATCGAAATAATCCATGGCAGCCATTGTGTTATATTCATTTAACCATGGGCTGGGCCTTTATAATCGAAATTAATCCCGAGCGAAAGCGAGGGGTTAAATTAATGATTATAAAGGCCCAGCCCATGGTTAAATGAATATAACACAATGGCTGCCATGGATTATTTCTTAAATAACATGAATAATGAACAGATAATTTTATGCAATAATCTAGCTGGCCTTGAGAGGAGGACTAAGTATAGGTATCGGGTGTGTTGCTAAGATATTAATTGTATAAGTATTGAGGGTATAATACATATAAATATGAGCTTGCACACAAATGAATTTAATAATAATACTTATTATGTGTTCTGGTTAAGGGAGGATCTTTTTTCAAAGTTTTTAGAATAAATTCCGATAATTTATTTATAATATTTATATTTTCATTATTCAGTAACCAGTAAAATTTGTCTTTAGTTTGAAGAGAGGTGACTTGATTATTATCATTATAAATAAAGTCCATAAATATCTTTCTTTCAACGCTATACAATGGACATTTTAAGGGGAAGTACATTTCATCTTCTACATCATTATTGTTACAGTAAAGACATGTTCTTTCTTCTCTTACAATTTTTATTAATTTATTTTCTTTCTTTGGTTTTCTTTCATATCTGCCAGTTTCTATACGTGCACTTATTCTAAATTTAGTGATTATCTGTCTGTATTGAAATTTATTGGAAGATAAATATTTTTCAATTCTAAAATGGTCTTTAACATCAAAATAGGTTGTTAATTTACCAGAGTCTTTTGAAAACTGTTTTATTTTATTCCAAGTTTTTAGAAAATCTTCTTTTGCAAACTTTTTTATTTGTGTCTTGAAATTTAATTTTCCTACTAATTTACTCTTGGTTATATGAATACCAAGTTTCTGGCTTAGAAAAGTTATAGAGGAAAACCAACTATTTACCCCACTATTATTTAAATAAATACTTTCTTTTAGGGCATTTGAGAGGAGGGAATTATCTTCTTTATTTTGAAGTCTATGCCAAAATGAAAAAATAGATACTAATAAGGATATATGTAGCGGATATTTTCCCAGTTCTGATAGAATTGCAATATTGGTACTTCTTCTATTAACACCTAGAATATATTTGCAAAATTTAGTATTTAGTTTTTCAAACTCCCATTCTTTAAATAAATCATATATATCTGTAGTTTTTTGTAATGTGGCATTTGTGAGCGTTCCCAAGATCTCACACCCATATAAAACTATTGGCTTAATCATATGGTCAAATAAATGCAATAAGGCACTAACAGATGGTTCTGTTGTTTTTAAATCTTTATACAGTTTAAAGGTTGCCTTTAGAGCTTCCGTAAATTTTCCAGAAGCCGATATAATTATTCCAAGATATTTATAATTTTTTACACATTCAAGGTTACAGCTACCCAAGTGAAAGTTTTCATTTAAAAGTTTACCATTCTTATTAAAAATAATTATTTTTGTTTAGTATATGTCATTCAGCTAGATAAGGTAGACAGTTTTTATGTGTATTATAAAATTATTTTATCCCGAGCCAGAAGCGAGGGATAAAATTTACTAATATCCGCCAATCCATGTTAAAACTCAAAACACATTCTGGCTTCCATGATTTATTTCGGTTCTGATATCTCTACGAGAACAAATACAGTAGTATACTTTGATTGGAAGACGGTAATTTATACATACGCTTGCGGAAAATGTCGTACACAATTTATGTAACCCGAATAATACTGCGCCCTTTATCGGCATTATTCGGGTCACAATTTATGCTGCCAATGGAAACGTCAGTCACATTCATCGGCGCATGTGCTAATGAGATAATATGAAGAAATAATTCTGGTTTTTTTAACAAAGGAAAGGAGTGAGGTCATGTTAGAACATATATTTTATTATGTAATGTTTTCTTTCAAACCTTGAAATTAATTCATGACAAAAAAAAAATGTCAGGTGAAGTCTTTATACATTCAAACCTGTCTAATGTGACCTTCCAAGGGTACAGTGGAATAGGGTCATATAAGACAGGTGGTTGCTTAATACAGGTTTAATTAAAGTGAAATACACTGTGGAGAGAAATTACAATTAAAAGTTCTTGCTTAATGGAGGTGGTCACTAAAGGCTTGTTTGACTTTATATATATATATACAGTCAAGCTTGCCCATGTGGTCACCTCTATTAAGCAGTCACCTGTATTAAAAGGTCACCTTTTTCTTGTCCTGTCATAGACAATTTTCATATGAATTGAACCTCTTTTAAGAGGTCACCTGTCTTATAAGGTCACTTTTTGATGGCGAGAAAATATATATGATGAGGTGATAATGATATCTGCTTTATACTAGACCAACATGCTCATTTGGATTTTTTAAGTGCTGTCTGCAGGCAGACATGATGCTCCACTCTGACACATTATCCTGATTCTGAGCTAATCAATCTGTCTTTGCTCTTAACCAGTGCTTGCTAACTGCAGAAGCAGCTGATATCAAGTTTATAGTCGTTGGTGTGACCTGTCTGGGACTCGTAAGAAGATAATATTGACACAAATATCTACATTAAGTTGAAGTTGTCTGACTCCACAAAGATCAGATAAAGTCTCTTCTTTTAAATGTAGATCTCTCATTACTACATTAATATGACAAAACGAGCCAATCCAATTCAATTTTAACAAATATTTTCTGTGAGAAACATAAAAATGTATAAATATTTACCATACGATCACAACTATGACAGTCCCTAATGTTTATATGTGTTGATTTAGTACATATTAACCCTATTTAGCAGCCACCTGTTTAAAGTGGTCAGTATATTAAGTTTAGTTGTATGAAATGCTTGCTTCTACATATTTTATCATATTTTCCATTGTTTTTTTTTTAACAGGTAGATATGACACATGTTTATGGTAAAGACATGCATGATGAGAATCTGTTGAGATCTTTTAAAGACGGGAAGCTCAAAGTACAGGTCAGTAATATCTCAAGGTTAAAAATGAGTATGTATGAACACATGTGTAAAAAAAAAAACCAAGATATAAAGTAAAAAAGTCAATTTTTTATGATGAAGATAGTAATCTATGCACAAATGAATTTCACATTATGAAAAATGTGTCTTGTACACCAGAAGATACGGTATATTAAATTCGTAATCTAGTTCATGGAATTCCACTCTTTTTCATATAGGAGGTGATAATCCTAAAGTAGAAGGGCAGGAATTTTTATATCTTTCTCCGGGGTCTGGTAAAAGGACCCTTTTCCAATGAAAAATATTCTAATATCTTGCAAAATTCCTAAAATTTTCATTCTTAGCCCCTTATTTTGATTCCCAATTTGAGCAATTTAGAGTGCAAAAGATAAATCAGCCATCTTTTACTTTCACTTTGATATTTCCATATTTTAAAACAAAGTAACCGGGGATAAACTTCAATTAAACGGGCAATTTGTCCTGTGCCCGTCTGCTATAGAATGACCTGCTAGTTACGGTTACAAATTAAAATTGATGTACAACATACAAAATTGTAGATGTAAAGTTGCATTTAAATAGTCAATTTTTTCTTTCAATCTTGACCTGTGCACCTGATTTCAAAAACAAATTTAAGTCTTGGCACCTATCCAACTTCCTTCCTATATTTGATGTGTCAAATTTGTGTTTTAAACAGGCACTTTTGTAAAATTTGAAGCAAATTGAAAGACAAATTTTAGCATGTAAACACAGGTTTGGGTTAATGGTATTTAATGCCACTTTCAACAATATTTCAGTTTTATCTAACATTATGTACGTTTTCCCTTGAAATTAACGAAAGTAGCTTGTGTGATACAAGATGTTGTATCACCACACTGTGGTGATAAAAGAATGGCACGACATTGCACGAGATGTTCTCTGCTGAACTCCTTTGTCATGACGTCATATCATTGGAATCCGGCGAAAAACACATCAATGTAGGCAACGTAAAGACATAGTAACAATATTTCCGGCAACTGTAAGGTCCACATTTCTTTTTTAAAAGCGTTGTCGGATTGTACAGTGACACTGAAAGTGATTGAACAGTAATTCGACATTGGTGAAAGAACGGCAACAAATAACGTGATGTCATTCACAAAATGTAGTCTTCCTGCGAGTATTGTAAAAAAAAAAAGGTTGTAAATATTAATTCGACCCTTGTTATTTGTTTAAAATTTGTTTTAATTGAAATGTTAGATAAACTTATTACGTAAATAGTGTGTTGGTATAAGACTATGCATCAGGTCTTGCCTGTTGCATGAACTAACCGCATCACAACTCGTTGCTATCGCGACTTGTAGTGATACTTGTACCACTACACTATATATGTAATGGGTCATGGCGGTCAGTTTTATTGGTGGGGGAAACCAGAGTACCCTAAGAAAACCACTGACCTGTCTCAGGTCACTGACAGACATTATCACATGTTGTATCGAGAATACCTTGCCATGAACGGGGTTCAAACTCACAACTTTAGTGGGGATTGGCACTGACTGCACAATAGTTGTAAATCCAACTACCATACGATCATGACCATGATGGCCCAAGTGTGTAGATGCATCTTAACAAAATTTATTATTTTTTTAGACTATAAAAGGCGAGGACTTTCCACCTAACATGAGAGACGCTAAAGTTGACATGCAGTATCTGATGCCTGTATCAGATGACAGTAAATTTGCTGTTGGTCATGCATTCTTTGGCGCTCTGCCAGGGTTGTTTATGTACGCGACAATCTGGATGCGTGAACATAATCGTGTTTGTGACATCTTGAAAAAAGTCCATCCTGAGTTTGACGATGAACGGCTATTCCAGACAACAAAGTTAATCATGTTGGGTAAGATCTGAAATAATGAATTAAATTTAAATTTGTGTGTTTTAAACTGTATTGTGATTTAAAGTTTTCACAAGGATTTCTGAGAGAGCGCTGAAGAGCTGCTCATGTATGTAAGGTAAAATATATTTTTGTGAGTGTTATGTTAAATATTAACAATTACTCCCAATTTAGCAAATTGAGAGTAATTGTCCAGGTGAGCCATTTTTGGATCCATAGAGTTGTTAGTTAAGGCCTTGGTGTTTAATACCACTTACAATAATATTTCATTTATATCAGTTTTATTGGTGGAGGTAACCAGATTACCAGGAGAAAGCCACCAACCTGTTGCAAATCACTGACAAACTTTATCACATAGCATTGTATCGAGAACACCTCGCCATGAGTGGGATTCAAAATCACAATCAGTGATGATAGGCTCTGATTGGATAGGTAGTTATAAATCCAACTACCATGCGATCTCAATCACAACGGCCCCCACTAGTTAAACCATAATTATTAAATTATTACTTAACCTACAAGAAAAATAGGTGCCATCTCAAATTCTTATTTCTTTTTCATAAGCAAATGTTTTTTTTTTTTCATTTCTTGATATTTCTAAGTTCCATAGTGATAAAATGTATCTTATTCCAGATATTAGCACATTATAAAAGAAAAGAAATTCTCTACCTACTTAAACATGTCCAGTATGGGTCAGTTTTCGGCAAATTATCAATTTGTTAAGGTTACACACTGTTTTACAGAAATCTACATGATCAATCTACAGTTGTGTGTACTGTTATTAACTACCTTACACTGACCACAATCAGTCGTCCATAGCAGCTAAGAAACATGACTATTCTTTCATGTTTTTCTGTCGCCTTGAGTTCAGTAGATCGTGGGTTCGAACCCCAGTTGGGTCAAACAATGGCTATAAAATTGGTATTTGTTGCTTCTCCACGAAGCATGCAGCATTAAGGAGAAAGAGCAAAGACTGGTTGGCTCAGAATCAGAATAATGTGTCCAAGTGGAACGACATGTCTACCCTCTGACTGCTGTTTCAGTTAGCTAGCACTATAGAAATCCAACTCAGCATGTTGGTCTAGTACAAAGCGGACCTCATCATCATGTCATTGAAAAGTAATTTGTTCTCGCCATGATATAGCTGAAAAATTGCTGAATTGGTGTTAAACAACAATCACTCAATCTACTATTGTGTTTACTGTTATTAACTACTTTACATTGACCACATTCAGTCGTCCATGACAACCAAGCAACCTGACTATTCTTTCATTTTCTCCGAAATCTAAGCTAACATAAAATTTGTTCACGCCACGATATAGCTGAAATATTGCTAAAGTTGGTGTAAAATACCAATCAATCAATAATTTTTTCTGATTTCAGGGGAGACAATTAAGATAGTAATAGAAGACTATGTCCAGCATCTAAGTAACTATAACTATAAGTTATTGTTTAAACCTGACTTGTTGTTCGGAGAACAATTTCAGTATCAGAACAGAATTGCTTTAGAATTCAACCATTTATATCACTGGCATCCACTCATGCCTGAAGAATTCAATATTGGAGGTACAAATTACACGGTTAAGGACTTCCTGTACAATCCAGGGCTTGTAGTAAAACATGGACTTAGCACTTTTGTGGATTCGTTGTCTAGACAAAGAGCTGGTGCAGTAAGTATTAGTCTTATTATAACAAGATTTCACCTTCATTGGACCTCTACAGATTTTGTGATTTATTGTACTGATTAGAAATTCAAGATGGCCACCACTATTAAGCATAGCTTAAAATAGAACCCTAACAAAATATTTAAAAGAAATAATTTTCTCTGAAACAAGTTGGATTCAATTTTAAGCTGTACATGAAGGACCATTTCTCAGTCATATACCATGAAAAACTTTGTAAAACCTGTTTATAACTAGTGGAACAGGAACTGCTTACCCTTCCGGAGCACCTGAGTTCACCCCCAGTTTTTAGTGGGGTTCGTGTTAGTCAATCTTTAGTTTTATATGTATGTTTTGTTGATCGTTAATTTTCCTTTTGTACCTTTTCTCTTGGCCATATTGTGTTGTCTGTTCTTCTTCAATATACAGATTCTGATTACCCCTTTGGTATCTTCAAACACTTCTTAAACATTTTTTGGTTGATAATAGAGAAATGTTTGAAATAGACAGATTAATGTCCAATGGTTTAACTGAAAAATAATTATTTTTACTGAGGGTTTTACTTTTGATAAGGGTTCAAATTAGACAGACAGCATTGGTGGTGTAATCACAGTAATGGCTAGCATGCTTACCTTGAGTACAGTAGATCGTGGGTTCGAGCCCCGGTCGGGTCAAACCAAAGACTATAAAATTGGTATTTGTTGCTTCTCCACTAAGCATGCAGCATTTAAGAGAAAGAGCAAAGACGGGTGGACTCAGAATCAGGATAATGATCAATCTAATTAAAATTAGATCTCTCACTTTGCTCTTGTTTATTTATATTTCGTGCGTGTGAGATCTAACGCAAGCCTGTAGACATTGCATTCTGGTGATCTAGGGTCAAGCAAAATATTGTCCATTCAAATGATCGCTTACGAGATCTTGAAAGTGGATTTATGCAAGGGACGTAACTCTGGGTGCTAATGAACTATGCAAGAAATCCATTTGGAATTCTTCCAATGTTATCTATATCGACTATGTCGGAGCCCGATTGTTCCGACAACTGTTTACGTTTCCAGAGACAAGAAGACGTCTTCAGGTGAAAATTCATAATTTACAGCACAAATCAATGGCATTTAGAAGCCCTCTCACACCTAGGCGTATTTATTACAAATCAAATATATGTGTGCTTATTATGTGTTTTATCAGAGAACGATTTTGATTGGCTGTTCTGAAGGTACGTTACCTTTATTTGCATCTCATTACATATGCGTGACCCTAGGTCACCAGAATGTGATGTCTACAGGCTTGTGTTAGATCTCACACGCGCGAAATATAAATATAAATAAACAAGAGCAAAGTGAGAGATCTAATTTTAATTAGATTGGATAATGATATAACTGTAAAATTGCTCATTTGACATTAAATAACAATCACTCACTCAAATTAGACAGATAGCAATATATTATAAGGGAGATAACTGTGGGTGAATCATCGCTATTAGTTTTCTATTCTTGCTTTTTTTACTCTGATTTACACAAATGTATAAACAGTCAAACCTGTCTTAGGTGACTGTCCAAGGAAACATTGAAATGTGGTCTCATAAGACAGGTGGTTGCTTAATACAGGTTAAAATAAATATGAAATGCACTACAAAGGGAAACAGAAATTAAGGTCACATAAGACAAGTGATTGCTTAATAGAGGTGGTTGCTAAGGCAGGGTTTACTGTATTCAATAACTGAATAATAATAATACAGTATTTATGTTACAGTTCACAGTGAAGAATCATGGGAAATTTACGATACCAGTAGTAACAAAACTTATCAGACATGGCCGCACATTACGTCTGCAATCGTTTAACAATTACAGAAAACGTTTTAATCTCCAAGCTTTTACATCATTTGAAGAATTAACAGGTAAGAAATTCATTATTCATATTATATTTGATGGACTCAGATCAGCGTCCAGACTCAAATCGCCATCCTTTCCAAATTCTCAGATCTATGGCCGTCTGCCTATTTTTTGGTTAGGGTTAGGGTTAGGGCATACGTCAGTGACGTCATTGGACGTTGATTTGAGAAAGTGAGAAACTGCCATAGATTTGAAAATTGGATGCCGATTTGAGAATTTTAAAAAGGACATAGATTGAGAATTGGACGCCGATTTGAGAATTTGAAAAGAGGATAAGATTTGATAGACAGATGTCTGTGACGTAGAAATCGGACATGGATTTGATAATTGGACGTCGATTAGAGGCTAGACGTTGATCTGAGTCTTACATATTTATGTTTTTTTTAATCATAATCCCCATATTACAATTTCAACTAACCATATCAGTGGTGTAATGATTAAAGTACTCACCTAGAGTATGGTAAATGGTTGATTCAAGCTCCAAGGTGGTCAAACGAAACACTATAAAATTGATGGCTTCTCTGGGAAACACACAGCATTATGGAGAAAGAGCTCAAATCAGAATAATGTGTACAAGTGGAACAACAGATGGACTGTTGTTGCAATGGAACCAGCACTATAAAGACTGGTTGGCTCGGAATCAGGATAATGCATCTGAGTGGAGCGACATGTCTACCCATGGACTGTTGTTCAAGTGAGCAAGCACCCTAAAAATCCAACTAGGCATGCTGGTATAGTACAAAGCGAACATCATCTTTATCTCTTCAAAATGTAACTTGTTCTCTCCATGATATGGTTAAAAAATTGCTAAATTGGTATTAAGCAACAATCACTCACTCACTCTGTATTTGTAATATGAAAGAAAAGAACAGTTTAATATCAATATTTCATTCAGGCTATTGTTAGTATATAGTTTATAGTTGTAATTGCTGAATAAGTTTTAAAAGCTTCTTTTTTTTCTTCTAATTGTCATGATTTAAACACAGACTTAAATAATGTGTTTACAAAAGTGCTATCATTGTATTGTGTTTCAGATGGAAATAATTCAGTTTTGTGTTTAACTTGTGCATTCTCAATATAACTACATGTATATTATTAAATTACATGTATACTGTAATTATAAATTGAAACTACTTTAAAATCTAAACTACCTGTGCAATCAGTGCCTATCACCACTAAAGTTGTGAGTTCGAACCCCGTTTGTGGCGAGGTGTACTAGATACATTATGTGATAGAGTTTTTCAGTGACTTGCAACAGGTCGGTGGTTTTCTCCAGGTACTCTGGTTTTCTGCACCAATAAAACTGACCACCACGATATAACTGAAATATTGTTGAAACTGGCATTATACACCATAAACCTAACCGAACTTGTTGATACAAAAATGATAAAAATCGGACATGAATTGATTTCAGGATAATATTTTGAAAGATTGTAGTTTTATATGAAAAGCATAGGGAAAATTTGAAGAATCAGAGTACTTTTTTCTACTTGCTTAGCGTAGTTAATCAAGTGGATAAATGTTTGCATGAGAATTCCAGCCGATTTCCTTTTGACAGAAATTAGGGAATAATTGTATTTTATTTGAAGTGTTGCCGCCGTTAATCGTCTGTTTTAATGTCGCAATTTGAGTTTACCTGGCAACACATAGTGGAACCAGGTAAACAGATATTTGTGACAGTAAAACTGACAATGTATGGAAGCAACACTTCAAATACAATACGGTTATTGCCATTCTAATGAAATTCTTCCAACAAAAACATTTGTTTATGATTATCAGTTGTTATTAATCCATTTCATTGTGCCTATTCACATAGCATATCTGCCAAAATAGTTCCGTAATTACAAACCTTTTCGATCAGAAATCAAGAACTATAAAAAATATTCAATGATTTATTATGTAATCATAACCGAACATATCAACTCTGAAATTTTATTTAGCTTAAGGTGGTACCCAACACCTGACCCAAAATTTTCCTGTCGTTTCATTTTTTAGATTTTTGTGTGTGTGAAACATTATGATATTACCTAACAAATATTAAAAAATCAAAAGATTTTAAGCAAGGGATTCTATACACTTCCATTTTAAATCCCCCTTTAAATCGAAGGTATAGCCGTAGATGACAATAATGCTAGTTAATGCTTGATTTTCCTTTTTTGGGAGGTAAAAGAAATAATTTACTAAATAGTTAAGCTTATTTTGAAAGTGTGATACCAGTTCCAGCTAATTAACACGAAAATTATTGATATTTTTTTTAATTAGCAAATTTTTTAGTTGAAAAATGGAATATTTTACCAAGAAATGCCGTAAAATACAACGGCAAATTTTTTTTTTTGAAGTAGTCATAATTATAGAAAAAATGGGTCGTTTAATTTTTCTAAAAAAACTCATACAATATAAAGAACAATTCTAGGTAATACTCTTTAAGTTTCAGAATTTTTCAACCAACTGAAACAGAGAACCGGCGAACTTTTTCACCCCTCCCCCTTTTTACAAAAAACACCATTGAGTGTATTTTGCTGAATAACTCTATCTTTATCTCCTTATAATGTGACTATCTTATATGAACATTAACTGATTCCATTATATTACATTTAATTTAATAATTTCCATACTTACATGTGTCATACTGTCCAATTTAGGAAAAGCAGGGCAGTCATTTAGGTCAAGAAATGCCCCCCCCCCCCGAAAAAAAATCCTATAAGTATTTTTTTTTAGAAAACAATGATATCTAAAAATTGTGTCATTCATTTCCTTCTGAAATCCTTATGTAATTTGAAGACCAATACTAGGTAGCACTGTCTAAGTTTCAGAATTTTTCAACCGACCAAAAGGACAACCGATATACTTTGTCATCCCCCCTATTTAAAAAAAACCCCCACCATTTTAAGTCTATATGAGTGCATTATAGCTGAATAACTCTATCTTTATCTCCTAATAATGTGACCATCTTATATGAGTAGTAACTTATTTCATTACAATACATTTAATGAGTGAAGTTGAAAGTAATAATGGAATGTACTGGAATAAGAAGTGACTACCATGGTACAAAAGTAATCTCCATTTGATTCTTAAAAATACGTTGAACAGATTTTCATTGTATTTTTCGGGGAGCTCATCTGATATTTTTTTTCCTTTCTTCCTACATACAAGTTTGTGTTTAGGAAAAAGCTATAACTACCACAGTACCATAGAACTCTGTGCTAAGCTACATGTTAGTGTAAAATGCCCCTCCCTTTTTGGAACCTTAGTTGACAGAGTATTTGGGGGTAAAATGTACACACTGAGATTATTATATTTTTGTATAAAAAATCTGTTAAATCAAATCTCAATTGTATTGTAGTTGATGACATTTTTTACCTCTCACCAACTGTATTGGATAAATGTAATGACAAGTTCCACACGCGTCTACCCTTGTTCCATCCATTGCTGACATGCATATCATTTTCGTCTATTGTTATTTCTGAACCAATATCAAGCAGATTATGTATGCCATGTGTACATGGTTCTGTAACCAATACAGAGGTTGTGGTCATGTAATTTTGGGTCTAGAAAAAATGTGGTTTTCCGTTCACTATCGTTATACTTTTTTTTTTACCAGGTATTATCAGTAAATACTATTTATTAGAGACACTAAAAAATGTAAAACAATCATTATGTCCTATCAGCACAGCGTCCGTTTTGTAAACATTGTATATCTGTCTCAGCTAAACGCTTGAAATTGAAGCGAACTTTTAAAACATTTCACTGATCCCGGTAATAGAATAGAGTTACCTCCCTGTAGTGTTAGGTACCACCTTAAATAACAATTTTTATAACAAATTTAATGTTTGTCACTTCAAATCAATATTCTGACCGAGTTTGCAACATGGTAAAATGTAAAATTTACTCTGACCTATAAATGCAATTGACCAATGAAATTACTTGTTACATAGCCAATTGCATTAGTATTTCAAATTTTAAAGCTTCAGCGGAAAATATCGTAATCCAGTGGTAACAAAAGAAGAATCTATATGTCCACTCTCTGTACTAGTAATTGTATGGTTAAAAATATTAACGGGATCGTAGTGATTGTGATCTTATGGTAGTGGAATTTACAACTACCTATGCAATCAGTGCCTATTACCACTGATGTTGTGAGTTCGAATCTCGATCAGGGTGAGGTGTACAGCATTATGTGATAAAGTTTGTCAGTGACTTGCGACAAGTCTGTGGTTTTCCCCCGGGTCCTCCAGTGTCCTCCACCAATAAAACTGACTGCCACGATGTAACTGAAATATTGTCGAAAGTGCCGTTAAACACCATCAAACAGACAAACAAACAAACAAACAGACAAACAAAAATGTTAACTCATTTTTTTTTTTACATTTGCAGGTGACAAAAAATTAGCAAAAGAATTAGAAAATATGTATGGTGACATTGATGCTGTTGAGTTTTACGTGGGATTAATAACAGAGAAAAGACGAAACAAGGCCGTGTTTGGAGAGGCGATCGTAGAAATGGGTGGACCATATTCTGTTAAAGGACTAATGGCAAACCCTATTTGTAGTCCAAAATATTGGAAACCGTCGACATTCGGTGGAGATGTAGGGTTTGACATTGTAAATACTGCCACGTTAGAAAAACTTTTTTGTCAAAATTTAAAAGGAGATTGTCCTTTAGTTTCTTTTAAAGTTCCTAACTTTGTAGAAGGTATGGACGAGAAAGTGCAAGACTGTTTTAGTGATTGTTCAAGTAAAAAGAAAGACGAATTATAAGAAATACTCAAAAATATTTTGTTAAATTTTCATAATTACATTTCATATCTTTTAGATTTCATTTTCATAAATAGATTTACAATATAGTTCAGTAGGTTGTTTGCCTTTTAAATTTTTTTTTTTTAATACATGCAAGTTTTTGAATTGGTCCATGTAAATGTTGAATTTTATTATTATTAAGAGATCTTTGCATTGTATTGTTTTGATATTTGTTTTTTCACATTAAATTTGTTCACCTAACATTTTTAGCATATTAAGGTTTACAAGTTTCTTGTCAAACTTACAAAATTTCATGGTAAAACTTTTACAAATACCGGTATGACGCTTGGTTTACAATTTTCAGGCTCAACTCTTGTCCAGCTTACAAATTTTCATGGTAAAAACTTGGCGGCATTTACATTTACCAGTATAACGTTCTGTTTACAATCTCCCGGCTTAAAATTTTTCTGTCATTGTAATTATGGTGTAAAGTTTAAACCTGTGTAAAATATTAATCATACCCACCTTTCTATTTATGGTATAAATTTTCACGATTTAAAAATTTACTTTTTGCATGATTATTTCCTGTTTCTTTAAGATCTAATTAAGAAATAATTCACGAAAGCCAGAATGTGTTGGGAATTTTAACATGGATTTCAAATGAAAACATACATAATGTTAGATAAAATACAATCTCCCTTTGTTATATTTAAAACATGTCTTTCAGTTATTGAAAAAAAAAAAAGAGTGCATCGCTGAACAAATGTTTTTTTTATCATATGTATAAGTGAAAATAATATTTTTACATGAGATTTTTGTTGTATTAATTTGCATACATGTTCGTGTATGCATTTTGTGCATTTTATCAAAAGATAATGTTAAAAAATTATATTGTATTGACCATAGTTAATGTATGGATTTGCGAAATATAGGATTTTTTTGTGATTATTATAAAGTCAAAGTTGTATTCAACAGTCACCATTAGAACATAAGGAAAAGGTGCCTGCTTTTAATGGAAGGTAATTAAAGGTGTTTGTCTGAGTGTACATGGAGACAATAGATCAGTAAATCTATACCGTTGTTATATAAACAAATCCTATATTGGTTTGTTTATTGTTTAATTGCTTAAGGTGGTACCTAACACTACAGGGAGATAACTCTTTAAAATCAGTTGAACGTTTTGATCATATGATGTTTGTATGCAGATTTCAAGCATCTCGGTGATCAAAACCACAGAGAGAAAAGCTGCTATGTGGCTATTGAATTTATAGCTCTGAGTCTGTTGGTTGGAATTTGTTAAAATTTTGATATCTATTACAGTGGATATATTCAAACACACTGCCAAAAAAATAAGAAAATTAAACCAGCAGATCAAATTTTATCTGAAGTGTAAGGTACCACTTAAAGTGAAGAATACCAGAATTTCCCAGTATCTTCCAGGGCTACAAATACTGGAAGATATCTGTAACAAATACTGGTATGAAAATATGTTCAGTAGTTCATCTCTTATATGGCCATTCCTTCTGCTATGAAAATACAACCTTATAAGAGGCTGGTCTCTTTCTATAGGGTCACTTTAGTAGTAGCTTTCTCTTTCATTTGATCTAAAATCTGGTTTGATAAGAGGGGTAGTTTTTGCTACGAGTGGCCTTATAGAGAGGGATTACTGTACTGAGGGGTAGTTTTTGCTACGAGTGGCCTTATAGAGAGGGATTACTGTACTTGTAATGTATACTATATATAGAATAACAGCAGTTTCGAAGGTCGAGACAGACATAATCGCTAGTATCCATGCAAGTCCGACATGAGGAGCTGTGAAGCTAGTGCTAATGTATGTCAAGATCTTCAAAACTGCTGTTATTGTCTTTATCGGTGATGTTAAAATGTGTTTTACGTCACACTGACTGATTATGTTCAATATCAGGTTCAGTTCTTGCACATGCGAGTTATGAACTCGCTTAATATTTTTTTTAATCAAGGTCAGTTGAGTGTTTCAGTCTTTATCAGCGGCACACATTAAAGGGAAAATGTCCAATTTGCCCATAAATTTAATACCAGTTCACATATCATAGTTGTATTCATCACTTTTTCCTTGTTTATTTCATTCATAAGAATATTATAATTTGTTGTATTTATATTTGATAGATCTGTTTGTTTTTCTATTTAGAAACAAATTTGGCATATTGTTTAATTTTTTTTAACTATTTTTTTTATTTTATATACAAATCTGTAGTTAGATGTACAGATATTTTGACATGAATGGATGATATATTATTTTTAAAATCTTAGAAATCTGAAGTTTGTAAATATTTTCGTTGTTTCTAAAAATAAATGATCTGTATTGTTAATGATCTAATTTTGATAGTGAAACCTGTCTAAGCGAACCACCTGGGGACCAACTTTTGTGTTCAGAATAGACAGGTGTTCTGTTTATACAGGTTATTTTCTACATTAGGACTATATTTAATGTTTGATTTATATAGAATTCCGTTTTATTTAGTGTTTGGTTTAAATCGTGTATAAACCAAACTTTATTTACAGTGGGGTTCAGTTTAAAGCGAACTTTAATTAAAATTTGGTTTATACAGGATTTCGTTTTATTCAGGGTTTGATTTAGACAGGTTTTACAGAATTAAATGAAAGGAACAGTGCTTTTTATTGCTGAATTACATTTAATATATGTACGAGATTAACATGTAATGTTTGACAAAAAAAGGTATACATGTATAATTATATATATAAATAGAATTTTAGTATAAAAGTGTTTACAAATTTGCTCACTTCCATGTAGACTTAGCACTTTTTATATAAGGACTTATAGAGAGCTTACATTTTTTGTGTGTAGGAAATTTTATTTACTATGTTTTAATTTTTGTCAATATGAACCATATTTTCTAGAGTACAAGTCTATATAGACTGTAACTGGTATATGGATAAAAAAATATATACATAACACACTGCCAGAACAGTTCAAAGTCTACTATGGAAATAGTAGAAAAAGAACAAAATTAACATCCCTATCATACATATACATAACCACTCACATCCCTAACATACATATACATAACCACTCACATTCCTAACATAGATATACATAACCACTCACATCCCTATCATACATATACATAACCACTCACATCCCTAACATACATATACATAACCACTCACATTCCTAACATAGATATACATAACCAATCACATCCCTATCATACATATACATAACCACTCACATCCCTAACATACATATACATAACCACTCACATCCCTATCATACATATACATAACCACTCACATCCCTAACATACATATACATAACCACTCACATTCCTAACATACATATACATAACCACTCACATTCCTAACATACATATACATAACCACTCACATCCCTAACATACATGTACATAACCACTCACATCCCTATCATACATGTACATAACCACTCACATCCCTAACATACATATACATAACCACTCACATCCCTAACATACATGTACATAACCACTCACATTCCTAACATACATATACATAACCACTCACATCCCTAACATACATATACATAACCACTCACATCCCTATCATACATGTACATAACCACTCACATCCCTATCATACATATACATAACCACTCACATCCCTATCATACATATACATAACCACTCACATTCCTAACATACATATACATAACCACTCACATCCCTAACATACATATACATAACCACTCACATTCCTAACATACATATACATAACCACTCACATCCCTATCATACATGTACATAACCACTCACATCCCTATCATACATATACATAACCACTCACATTCCTAACATGCATATACATAACCACTCACATTCCTAACATACATATACATAACCACTCACATTCCTAAGGGACAGACCAGGGGCGGTTATGTTTTTTTTTTTCGTTCAAATTTTTTTTTTCGGACAACACGAGTTAGAATATTATTTTTTTTGTCGCGCAATATTTTTTTCCAGAATTTAACATTAGGTTATATAACAAAAACTCTGAATCAATTATTTTTTTTCCCTCCACCAACATCAGAATATTTTTTTCAGCAACATTGGGAATCAGAATATTTTTTTAGAAAAAAACCATAACCCCCCTGGAAGTTAAATGGTCCATCCCTAACATACATATACATAACCACTCACATTCCTGGCATGATACAGGCACCTCAATAAGAAGTGGCAGGGTTAAACTAGTTATATAGTAAATTGATATGGTGTTAAAAAAGATTGTTTCTGAAGACTTATACTTAAAAAAAAGCCATACAAACTTTAATTCTTTGTTTTAGTTGGAGTTACAAAATTAAGATGGATCTTTTGCTCTCATAATCTCAGGGGCTGTCGTGGTCATGTGGTACATGTAGTTGGGGAATTACAATCAGTTCCTATCACAATTAACGTTGTGAGTTCGAATTCAGCTCATGGTGAGATGTACTAAGTACAATTTTAGGTGATAAAGTTTGTCAGTGACTTGCAGCAGGTCGGTGGTTTTCTCCGGGTATTCAGGTTTCCTCCACCAATAAAATTAACTGCCATGATATAACTGAAATAACATAGGAAAAACCACTGATCTGCTGCAAGTCATTGATAAATTTTATCACATAATGCTGTATCGAGTACACCTCACCATGAGCGGTATTCAAATTCACAACTTTATCCAGACTTTAATAGTTGTAATTCAATTAACATCTCAACTTTGATAGTCCTATTTTGGGGTGCATTTTTTTAGTATGCACAAGAATTGCTTCATATCTTTGACTTTGACAATTGTATAGACTTAAGTACTTGCATTTAAGATTAAGATATTTAACATATACCACAAAGTTGGATAAAGGGAGGTAAATCTATTTCAAAGGGAGATAATACAGTAATCTATATTACCTTTGAATCTTGTATGTATGTAACAAGGGTAATATGAAAATGTTTTTGTTGCTTAAAGTAATCATATACATGTATTACATAAAACAATTGTTTATATGTCCAAATCAGGAATTTGTTGTTAATAATTGTTATTGTCAGCTTAATTGTGAAGCCATCACAATTAATGCTAAATGATATATATTTTTTTGAGAATTTTCATATTGCTCTTATTTTTAAAATAAGACCGATTTATTTTCATATTTGTTTTTATATCATAGTTTTGTAAAATCATGTTTATGCATTTTTTTGTATATTCTATTTTTAACTCAGCGCCTCAAAGAATATTGGTACTTACGATGTTTTAGCTGTGTCATATTATTGGTGTTTAAAGCCACTTTCAGCAATATTTCTGTTATATCATGTCAGTCACTTCTATTGGTGTAACGGTAAGCTTGCAGTAAATTTGTGGGTTCAACCCCCAGTCAGGTCAAACCAAAGACTTGGAATTTGTTGCTTCTTCGCTAAACATGCAGCATTAAGGAGAAAGAGCAAAGACTAGTTGGTTCAGAATGAGGAACAACATGTCTACCCGTAGACTGTTTTTTTTTCAGTGAGCTAGCACTATAAAAATCCAACTATAAAGTGTTTTGGTCTAGTACAAAGTGGACTTCATTATTACTTCATCGAATGTAGCTTATTCTTGCCATGATATGGCTGAAAAATTGCTCATATGGTGTTAAGCAACAACCACTCACTCTATTGATGGAGGAAAGCAAAGTACCTATAGAAAACAATACAACCAATCTGCAGCAAGTCTCCGACAAACTTCTATAAAGACAGTCATGTATCTGTCAATGACTGAATATTAGCCTGGAGCCGTTATGGTCATGATCATATGGTAGTTGGATTTACAACTACCTGTGTAATCAGTGCATATCACCACTAACGTTGCGACTTCGAACCCCGTTCATGGCGAGGTGTACTTGATACAACATTATATGATAATGTTTGTCAGTGACTTTCAACAGGTCAGTGGTCTTCATGGAGCTCTGGTTTCCTCCACCAATAAAACTTGACCACCACGATATAGCTGAAATATTGTTGAAAGTGGCATTAAACACCATACACCCCATCCCCCTGAATAAAGCCACATGTGAATTTCCTTCATATAGGGCAAATGTTGAGACATAAAATGTATTACATATTATGTTATAGAACATAGGGCATGTCATTTTGATATCCATTTATTTTTTTTAATGTCATTTGAAGTATGATTTCACCACAGGTGCTTGAGGACACGATCCTGCCTGATTTCCATCCACTAAATTTGCACTATAATCAAGCGACACATTGATGGTAAGAATGTGGTATATAGATATACATATGGCACAAATAAATGACAAATAATAGAAAACATTATATTTATGCAAATGTAGTGGTCAGGGCTAAAGGGGGGGGGGGGGGTCTCATGCAGGATCATATCCTCAAGCACCTGTGGATTTCACCACAATTAACAGTTGCAACATCAAACAATACATGTTAATGTTGTCTAGCGGTGAAATTTTCATTTTATACCAAATATAGTTAAAAATTATTTTTGTTTTGTTTACTCGTTGAAAACCAGGATGCTGAACCAGCGTGTAAATAACATCATGCAATGAAATCTTAGTGACTTTAATGGAATCTTCAGTAACCCACTACTGATCATGCTCCAATAAATGGCAGAGAAATCGTGGTAGTCTAAAATCTAATTGTCTCCTTTGTGTTTGGAGGATTTAAATAATTCGCACCTATACTACATTTTGCTGAACCAGAAACTTTGAAAAATGCCTGGTCTTATATTAAATTAAATACAAATTTTTGTGACCTACCAACCAATTTTAAAATTTGAGTTATGTTATGTTGCTATATCAACTTCTAAATGCTGAATCATTAAGTGGATAACCCGGAAAGGATTGAGGGACTGTAGTCGTCATGATCGTATGGTAGTTGGATTTACAACTACCTATGCAATCAGTGCCTATTACCTCTAACGTTATGAGTTTAAACCCCGCTCAGACAAGATGTACTCGATACAACATTATATGATAAAGTTTGTCAGTGACTTACAGCAGATCAGTGGTTTTCTCCGAGTACTGCGACTTCCTCCACCAGTAAAACTGAACGTCACAATATAACTGAAATATTGTTGAAAGTGGCATTAATCACCACAAACCCAAACCCAAACCGGAAACGGGTGATAGATGGAGAGCATGATAGTGTTATCAACCGTGGGGTACCAACGATGCCTTAATATGTGAAGCATCAAATTTAAAACTCCCACAATTCCTTGTTGTTTACAGTATAATATTGCAGTGTGTGTTTTTTATCAGATAGTTGTATGTTTTTTCACATAATGTTGAGTTTTATCTACGCATAAGAAAATAAATTTTATAATATAATGCTTGTTAGTTTTCATAACTTCCCACAATTCCTTTCAAAGTATTATCAATCAGCCATCATATCCAATCATAATGAGGACACTCCAAACAAAGGCCACAGAGATAATACAATACCACTTAATTGTTCTCCTCAATAGAGGGTATTCCCCTTATAAGGCCACAGAGATAATACAATACCACTTAATTGTTCTCCTCAATAGAGGGCATCCCTCTTATAAGGCCACAGAGATAATACAATACCACTTAATTGTTCTCCTCAATAGAGGGCATCCCTCTTATCAGGCCACATAGATAATACAATACTACTTAATTGTTCTCCTCAATAGAGGGCATCCCCCTTATAAGGCCACAGAGATAATACAATACCACTTAATTGTTCTCAATAGAGGGCATCCCTCTTATAAGGCCACAGAGATAATACAATACCACTTAATTGTTCTCCTCAATAGAGGGCATCCCTCTTATAAGGCCACAGAGATAATACAATACCACTTAATTGTTCTCCTCAATAGAGGGCATCCCTCTTATAAGGCCACAGAGATAATACAATACCACTTAATTGTTCTCTTCAATAGAAGGCATCCCTCTTATCAGGCCACAGAGATAATACAATACCACTTAACTGTTCTCCTCAATAGAGGGCATCCCTCTTATAAGGCCACAGAGATAATACAATACCACTTAATTGTTCTCCTCAATAGAGGGCATCCCTCTTATAAGGCCACTTTTTCCTTACAGAAAGGAACGCATCGATGGTGTAATGGTTAGCGTGCTCGCCTCTAGTGCGGTAGATCGTGGGTTCATCGATGGTGTAATGGTTAGCGTG
>MJUT01004116.1:515502-550850 GCA_002080005.1 Gigantidas platifrons | reverse complement strand
ACTGAACCCTGAGTAAACAGAAAACCTGCCTAAACCAAACAGAATTTACAGTCCTATCTACTGAACCCTGAGTAAACAGAAAACCTGCCTAAACCAAACAGACTTTACAGTCCTATCTACTGAACCCTGAGTAAACAGAAAACCTACCTAAACCAAACAGACTTTACAGTCCTATCTACTGAACCCCGAGTAAACCGAAAACCTACCTAAACCAAACAGACTTTACAGTCCTATCTACTGAACCCTGAGTAAACAGAAAACCTGCCTAAACCAAACAGACTTAACAGTCCTATCTACTGAACCCTGAGTAAACTGAAAACCTGCCTAAACCAGACAGACTTTACAGTCTTATCTACTGAACCCTGAGTAAACTGAAAACCTGTCTAAACCAGACAGACTTTACAGTCTCATCTACTGAACCCTGAGTAAACTGAAAACCTGCCTAAACCAGACAGACTTTACAGTCTCATCTACTGAACCCTGAGTAAACTGAAAACCTGCCTAAACCAGACAGACTTTACAGTCTCATCTACTGAACCCTGAGTAAACAGAAAACCTGCCTAAACCAAACAGACTTAACAGTCCTATCTACTGAACCCTGAGTAAACAGAAAACCTGCCTAAACCAAACAGACTTTACAGTCCTATCTACTGAACCCTGAGTAAACCAAAAACCTGCCTAAACCAGACAGACTTTACAGTCTCATCTATTAAATGTCTATGTAATTTGAACCTGTGTAAACCAAATACCTGTCTAAACAAATTCTTCAGTCCCAAAGGAGTTCAGTTTAGACAGGTTTTACTGTATTTGTTATCTTGACCTTGACCTTGACCTTGGAGAAGTCATTTCAAAGTTCATATTTGGTCCAGTCATAGGAGTTTTGAGTTTAACTATAAGAAGAGTTTGAAGATACCAAAGTGGTAATCAGAATCCGTATATCGAAGAAGAACAGACAACACAATGGCCAAAAGAAAAAGTACAAAAGGACAAACAACGATCCACAAAACATACACATAAAACTGAAGACCGGGGGTAAACTCAGGTGCTCCGGAAGGGTAAGCAGTAGTGACACCCGTCGTGTTAATCTAGTTACAAACGTGGTGATAAACTTGAAGTAAACCAAGCTAAGTATAATAACACTGTTATCTATCTATATAAAATATACATACCTTACTTGAAGTAAACCAAGCTAAGTATAATAACACTGTTATCTATCTATATAAAATATACATACCTCACCGTACATATCTAACCTGTTGACTTTAACACCAGAGATAGCTAGCTGACTTATAGTAAAATGTAACTAAAAATAGAAAAATCAAATACATACAGTCTAGTTCATTTATAATGAAATTTTAGGTAGACATGAAATCTTTTCATTATAACCAATCTTTCATTATAACCAATCGGTCAATGATTTGAATTTCAACGACAAGCCATTATAATTTTTCAAAATCAATCTTCTCAACCTTTTCTGGAAATACTGTTTGTCCGAATCAGTTTAGTATTTAGAATGTATATCTTGCAAACGTTTGTAAGAGACAGTAAATTATCCTTTTCCAGCGTTAAACTGATATAGGCTCTTCAAGGTCATGGAGGATGCCACGAGGGAAGCCAGTCAGACTCTAAACTTTATTATGACAACCCAGGAGCTAAAAAAAGCAAAATGTTGTGTGGTAATATTTTGGATTATTTAAGCAAAAGATGGACCCGCAACTAATACCAACATAGACATGACAAAGCCTTAAAATGAACTATGTCTGAAATCATACGCTAACAAAGGAGAGCCTCCTTCAACAATAAATGTTTTTTTTATACTTGAACTACTGTGACTCGTAGTGATACTGGTTCACACAACAGGCTCGACCTCATGCAAAGTCTTGTACCAAAACACTATGTATGTAATGGGTATTTATTGTTTGTATATTATGGATAACAATACATGTAGTCTCTCTCCTAACTCTTGTCAGAGTGACGCTTGTATGTTTTTATTATGCCTGTGTTTTATTTGTATTCATATGTCGTAAATCATGAGGTGAGATTTTGAATCTTTATCTACGTCTTTATTTCTGGTAACCGTTGCTAACACAATGGTACACAGATAACAAATTTAATAAAGTATTTGTCTCGTCTATATAATAATTGATGTGTATTCATAATACGATAAATCTATTTTCATTCAGTATTATACTAAATTAACAATGGCCCACCTGTTTCACACATTCTTCGTTTCTATTATTATATTTACCATTCATATATTATCATTTATTAGTGACTTATTCATTATACCGGTATATTAATCCAAAATCACATTGATCAATTGTGCATCTTATCATATTAATTTAAAATATAACAAATGAATAAATAGAACATAGCATCTTTCCTTTACATTGTCAAGATTCTATATTTATAAACTATTGACCTGAGTAACCTTGCTAAACCATGTGGATTCAGTGTGTTTTAAATCGGTCATCCAATCAGGACGCTCATTATTGTCCAAGATAAAAATACATCGCTAAAATTACCTGTGGGTATTTCTCCATCCAACTCGTAAATTTAAATAGAAATCGGAGATATTTCGTCATAAAACTTCACACATGGTTTTGTCTATCATATTTCTTGAAGACAAACATAAAATTGTATTGCATTTATCAATATTTTATGAGTACCAACAGTTTTTTCAACACTGTATCTGTTCACGTGACTACACATGCTACTCAGTGACCCGTGACCCACATTAGCACGACTGAGCAGTCTTTTGTATATATGGTATATAATAACGATCATTTATGGTAATAACCATCATCATAAAAAAAACCTTCTTTTACAAACAACACATTCCGATTATAATTGAAAATCGAATCGGTTACAGGCATCCGATTAATCAATTACTTTTTTCTAGCCGATTCCCAACACTAGTGTTCACTTGTTTTTGTCTTGTAGCTGAAATACTGCTGACTTGACTTAAGCAACAAGACATGCTCTACAGACTGGTCCTGATATATAAGTGTTCAACTATGTTTTGGTTGGTTGGTTTTATGGTGTTCAACGCCACTTTCAACAATATTTCAACTACATCATGGCTGTCAGTTTTATTGCTGGAGGAAACTGGAGTACCAGGGGAAAACCACTGACCTGCCGCAAGTCACTGTAAAGCCCCATTAATTAACTAATAATTATATAATAGTTACTTATGTATAGGGCATTATCATGCTTTATAGACTGCCCAAGGGACAGTAGAATTGACTGAAACATTGATAATACTTGAGCTGCAGTTGAGTACATTATCAGTGATGAAGTCAATACTACTGTCCCAAAGAGCAGTCTATCTATCATGATAATGCCCTATACATCATAAGTAACTATTATTTTAATTTCATAGAAGGAAATAAGACTTTCTAAATAATTTTGCTCATTTGACTAAATGTTGGTTTACATTGACAACTGTATGTCTCCATTGTGTTTTAAAAAAGGACACAACTCTAAAACCGAGGGCATTGTCATGTGAAAGACTGGTAGATATCTTTGACGCAGATTCAGGCATGACACATGACCATGTCTACACCAATGAAAAAGTTGAATTTAGAACTGATATGAAATAATCTATATTTATCTTACATTCAATGTTGGGTTACTCTCTGGTATAGATGATCCTGTCTGTAAACTTATCTGAAATACATGTCATTATTATAATTATTGCTACCGGTAATTCATACACTTTTAATTTTATCCCAAATAATTCAAAAGTCTTTGGGAGCAAGACAACTAAAATGCCTAAGCTAGGATAGCTAAAATCAGGTCACCTATGTACTAGTAAGGGGACCTTAGTTTTAATGATAATTACATTAGGCCCAACAAAAAAATATGTGTGTTTAGGGTTTCCCTACCTACCCTATATTTTTGCTCTAAAAAATGCATACCCTAACATTTTTATGGTCATTTTGGCTTAAGCACGTTAAACTTTGGATTTCTTCCTCATTAACTTAATGTAAAAATATTTTGAAAAAAAAAAAATCCCTACCTACAATGTACCTACCCTATTTTTTTTAGGGATGAAACCCTAAACACACATATTTTTTTTTGGCATTATTTAAAACACCCATAATCATAATCCATCAAATACATTGTCAAAGCTATAATATGTAGAGAGAAAGTTTGAATTGAATTTTTATATACGAGGGTTGTCCATAAAGTTCGTGGACTATCTCAATAAAATCTGACTAACATGTCCGAAATAATTGAAACTAGGATATAATTAATTACATGATTTACTTATTAATTGTACAAAATTTTATAACAGTACATGCTTAAATAATCGTATTTCTGTCAATTTAAAAATCAATAGAAATTCACACCTGGAGCACGGCAAAAATACCACATAACATGCGAGTCGCTGTTTTTAATTTTTTGTTTTTCTAAGTATCAAACTCGGCAATTAAATGATTAATTGATGTATATATGACTTCCCCTTTTGCCTAGAGAAAAAATGGAACATATTTATTACTTTTATCAAACCCTCCAAAACAATTTACCCTGGTTTTAGTGGGGCTCATGTTACTCAATGGATAGTTTTCAGTGTATGCTTTGTAGATCGTTGCTTGTTGTCCTTTTAGCCATTGTGTTGTCTGTCCTTCTTCGATTTACCGATTCTGATTACCCCTTTGATTTACCGATTCTGATTACCCCTTTGATTTACCGATTCTGATTACCCCTTTGATTTACCGATTCTGATTATCCCTTTGATTTACTGATTCTGATTACCCCTTTGATTTACCGATTCTGATTACCCCTTTGATTTACCGATTCTGATTACCCCTTTGATTTACCGATTCTGATTACCCCTTTGATTTACAGATTCTGATTACCCCTTTGATTTACCGATTCTGATTACCCCTTTGATTTACAGATTCTGATTACCCCTTTGATTTACAGATTCTGATTACCCCTTTGATTTACCGATTCTGATTACCCCTTTGATTTACTGATTCTGATTACCTCTTTGATTTACCGATTCTGATTACCCCTTTGATTTACAGATTCTGATTACCCCTCTGATTTACTGATTCTGATTACCCCTTTGATTTACTGATTCTGATTACCCCTTTGATTTACTGATTCTGATTACCCCTTTGATTTACAGATTCTGATTACCCCTTTGATTTACCGATTTTGATTACCCCTTTGATTTACCGATTCTGATTACCGCTTTGATTTACCGATTCTGATTACCCCTTTGATTTACCGATTCTGATTACCCCTTTGATTTACTGGTTCTGATTACCCCTTTGATTTACCGATTCTGATTACCCCTTTGATTTACCGATTCTGATTACCCCTTTGGTATCTTCAAACTACTTGAGAGTTGAAATCCTCAAAACAAAATCAAAATCATGTGAGCTACCACAAAAGCTAACTAGAGGCTCACATGAGCCTGTATCGCTCACCTGACATAACTAAGTCCTCTTAAGAATGTCTGCATGCCGAATACATCTAAGTTACTATTCAAATCTCATAGGGTTCTATGTTAAAACTATGTCTGCTCATGACAGCCATCTTGGATGGAGGTAGTAGTCACCAGACACAATTTTAAAAGTATACTACCCAAGGACCATCCATGCCATATTTGCTTTAAATTGGCTGACTGGTTTCTGAGGGAAGACTTTTAAACAATTTTCCCATAGGGTCCTATGTTAAAACTATGTCCGCTGACTGCGGCAATCTTGGATGGAGGTCGGGCTCACAGGACATAATTTTGAAAGTTGACCACCTAAGGACCATTCATGCCATGTTTGCTTTAAATTGACTTGCTGGTTTCAGAGGAGAAGACTTTTAAACATTTTTTCCATAGGTCCTATGTTAAAACTAAGTCGAGTCATGGTGGCCATCTTGAATTTCCGATCAGCAAATGATTCACAAGTTTAGTACAGGATCACCCAATGATCATTCCTGTAAAGGCACAATTCAATTGGCTTAGTGGTTTCTTACAAGAAGATTTTTAAAATTTCGACCAATCAGAACACATTATGGGCCCTGGCAGCCATGTTGGATTTCCGATCAGCGCCAAAAACAAAAATCTTGTATATGACCATCTAATCAACATTTCTGCCAAGTTTAGTTCAAATCTGTTTCGTGGTTTCAGAAAAAAAGATGAAAATGTGAAATTCCCATAGGGTCCAATGTTAAACTAAGTCGAGTCATGGCGGCCATCTTGAATTTCCGATCAGCAAACGATTCACAAGTTTAGTACAGGATCACCCTATGATCATTCCTGTAAAGTCACAATTCAATTGGTTTAGTGGTTTCTAACAATAAGATTTTTAAAATTTCGACCAATCAGAACACATTATGAGCCCTGGCAGCCATGTTGGATTTCCGATCAGCGCCAAAAACAAAAATCTTGTATATGACCATCTAATGAACATTTCTGCCAAGATTGGTTCAAATCTGTCGCGTGGTTTCAGAAAAAAAGATGAAAATGTGAAATTCCCATAGGGTTCAATGTTAAACTAAGTCGAGTCATGGCGGCCATCTTGGATATGCGATCGGCACAAAAATAAAAAATAACAAATTTAGTAGAGGACCATCCAGTCATCATTTCTGTAATGTTACAATTCCATCGGCTAAGTAGTTTCTGACAAGAAGATTTTCAAAGTTTCAACCAATCAGAACACATTATTGGCCCTGGCAGCCATGTTGGATTTCCGATCTGCACCAAAATAACAAATTTAGTAGAGGACCTCCTATTGAACATTTCTGCCAAATTTGGTCCAAATCAGTTCAGTGGTTTCAAAGAAGAAGAAGAAAGTATAAAAAGTTTACAGACGCGGACGATGACGACGACGACGACAGACGCAAAGTGATGACAAAAGCTCACATGACCCTTTGGGTCAGGTGAGCTAAAAACATGGCTGGTCATGTACTTATGTATCAATAAAACAGATAAAAATGTGAGGGGCCGTCATGGCCGTGATCGTATGGTAGTTGGATTTACAACTACCTATACAATCAGTGCCTATCACCACTGATGTTGTAAGTTCGAATCTCGATCAGGGTGAGGGGTACAACATTATGTGATAAAGTTTGTCAGTGACTTGTGACAGGTTTTCTCCGAGTCCTCTGTTTTTTTCCACCAATAAAACTGACCGCCACGATATAACTGAAATATTGTTGAAAGTGGCATTAAACACCATCAAACAAACAAACATAAAAATGTGTCAAATTTCGGTATACATACATTTCCTTTAATATTTGGCAGTTTTGTTGTATCAATTCTTCCAACATCCCAAGACATGACCTTTGACACAGGGTCAAATGTATACTTCCCCTGTGATGGTGTCAAGGTCACGTTTAAAACTGTTTTAGGGAATGGTACTTCCATCATTAAATTTTCAATCTGAAAAAAAAAAAAAAAAAATCAGTAACGCACCAAAGGTGCAAAAGCCGAGTGGCGAACATATGGATGGACAATGCCTAGTTATATAATTCTGAACCTTAGTTAAGAGCCCTCAGACAATGTTCTGGTTAAAAAGTATCAAATTACGGTTCTATTTTTAGATATTGTGATCCTCAGCATGAGGCATGTGTGTACTTAGTTTCTTGTACTTGAGATATTGTATGGAAACAATAAAGTATCAAATTTTTGTCTATTTTTAGAAGTTGTGACCTTGACCTTCGACCTACAAACTTCAATATCAATACGCTTCCTCCTTTCACCATCAGACATGTGTGTATCAAGATTCATTTAGATCCGACATTTCGGTCTTAAGATATCGTGCGGAAACAAAAAAGTATCTATTTTTATACACCCGTCTCGAGACAGGCTGTATTATGAGATTGGGTATGGCAGGCGGGCTGGCATCCACACAGGTTTCCGCACAATAACTTTAGTTCTGCATATTGGATCTTTACCAAACTTGGCCACATGATTGCCCTGTGGAAGGGGAAGGACCCTATTTATTCTGTATATTGGATCTTTACCAAATTTGGCCACATTATTCCCCTGTGGAAGGGGAAGAACCCTATTTATTTTGGGATCATTAGCTCAAAGGTTAAGGTCACCGTTACTATAAATAGAATTTTTGACAACAGGGTCGTTTCCACATGATAACTTTAGTTCTGTATATTGGATCTTTACCAAACTTGACCACATGATTGCCCTGTGGAAGGGGAAGAACCCTATTTATTCTGTATATTGGATCTTTACCAAACTTAGCCACATGATTCCTCTGTGGAAGGGGAAGAACCCTATTTATCTTGGGGTCATTAGGTCAAAGGTCAAGGTCACCATTACAATAAATAGAATTTCTGACAACCTCAAAGGACTTAATTTTCCTGCTCACATGATTAGTTGTTTGACTGAATTACCATTATACCGTTTGATAATTTATATAGACGGGCGTATTTTGTGATGCACACATTTCTTGTTTATTCTATTTTTAGAAGTTGTGACCTTGACCTTTGTCCTACAAACCTCAATATCAATAGCCTTCCTCCTCTCACCATAAGGCATGTGTGTACCAAGTTTCATTTAGATCCAACATTTTGTTCTTATCAAATTTTTGTTCTATTGTTAGAAGTTGTGACCTTGACCTTTGCCCTACAAACCTCAATATCAATAGGCTTCCTCCTCTCACAATCAGGCATATGTGTACCAAGTTTCATTTAGATCTTACATTTTGTTCTTAAGATATCATGCGGAAACGAAAAAAAGTATCAAATTATTGTTCTATTTTTAGGAGTTGTGACCTTGACCTTTGTCCTACGATTCTCAATATCAACAGGATTCCTCCTCTCACCACCAGGTATTTGTGTACAAAGTTTCATTTAGATCAGACATTTCATTCTTAAGATATTGTGCGGAAACGAAAAAGTTGATGCCCTGACAACATTCATCATATTACAAGCCGAGTTCGACTTTGTCGCAACTCGGCTAATAAAATGCATTTTAAGATGCCTAAATGTGACATTTTTCAACAGAAGAACTACAACAGAGTAACTACTGACTGCAAATTTATCAAACTTCATAGAATTGGTACAAAAAATGTATGTACAAATGTACATGGTCCCCCTCTTATAAAGCCATCCATTTTGCAATGAAAATGTGGCCTTTCTTTAAGGGGACAATTTAGTAGTATTTCACTGTCTTCATGCATTTGAAATCTGACCTGATAAGAGGGGTGGCCTCTCTTGAGGGGGACAATTTAGTAGTATTTCACTGACTCAGTGCATTTGAAATCTTACCTGATAAGAGGGGTGGCCTTGGGTGGGAGTGGCCTTATAAGTGGGGGATTCTTGTTTGTAACTTTTTTTCCCTAACAGAAGTGGCCATATAATAGGGGGACTACTGTTTCTAACTTAATTTTTCTAATAGATGATCTTTTTGTGAACAGAGAGATTAAGAACATAAGTCTCAAGTGTTTTTGTGAACAGAGAGATTAAGAACATAAGTCTTAAGTGTTTTTGTGAACAGAGAGATTAGGCCGTCCTAAATTAATTCTACGTTTAACATCAAGGTAGGGTACCAAAACCTAGGAGGGAGGGAGGAAAATAAAAAACAAACAAAAAAATCAAACAACCTAAGAATACTTTCAGTATTTTTTTGTAGTGCTCAATTGATAGCCTGAAGATGTGCAAAGCACAGTGTTTAGCATCAATAAAGATGATTTAGAACTGTAATTAATAGTTTTATTAATTAAACATGAGAAATTAACAGTCCATGGGTATGAAATGTCAGGTTTTTCTTATAACTTCATGAGATTTCAGTGTAAAATAACATTTCAAACAATGTGTGTTTGTTTTATATTTTTGGTAAATTTTCAAAACCTACGCACGCGGGTGATGTTAAACATATAATTTTTTTAGGATGGCCTTAAGAACATAAGTCTTAAGTGTTTTTGTGAACAGAGAGATTAAGAACATAAGTCTTAAGTGTTTTTCCTTTTCTTAATTTCCTTAACTTTGTACAAGTTGAGATTTTTATTTAAGATTATAAATATTGTCTTTAACCTGTGAATACCAGAGGCTCTCAAGAGCCTGTATCGTTCACCTGGTTATAAAAAGAACCAATTGGTTCTATGTAAAAACTATGTCCTGCGGTGGCGGCCATCTTGGATTTCAGATCGGCATAAAAAACCCAAACTTTTTAGAGGACCTTCAAATGATTATTCCTGGACAGTTGGTTTCAATTGTCCAAGTGGTTTAAGAGAAGAAGCGTTTTGAAACATTTTTCCCATAGGGTCCAATGTTAAACTAAGTCCTGCCGTAGCCGCCATTTTGAATTTTATATCGGAACAAAAAACCTAAAGTAGGTAGCGGACAATCCAATGAACATTCATGTACAGTTTGGCTTTAATCATATTTGTAGTTTCTGAGAAGAAGCCATTTGAACATTTTCCCATAGGGTCCAATGTTAATCTATGTCCTGCGGTGGCGGCCATCTTGGATTTCCGATCGGCATAAAAAAAAGAAAATTTGTAGAGGACCTTCCAATGATCATTCCTGGGCAGTTTGGTTTCAATTGTCCATGTGGTTTCAGAGAAAAAGCGTTTTGAAAAATTTTTCCCATAGGGTCCAATGTTAATCTAAGTCCTGCCGTAGCCGCCATTTTGAATTTCATATCGGAACAAAAAACCTAAAGTTTGTAGAGGACCACCCAATGAACATTCATGTACAGTTTGGCTTTAATCATATTTGTAGTTTCTGAGAAGAAGGCATTTGAACATTTTCCCATAGGGTCCAATGTTAATCTATATCCTGCGGTGGTGGCCATCTTGGATTTCCGATCGGCATAAAAAACAGAAATTTGGTAAAGGACATTCCAATGATCATTCATCTACAGTTTGGGTTCAGTCAGTTCATTAGTTTCAGAGAAGAAGATCTTTGAAATTTCAGCCATTCAGAGCATATTATTGGCCCTGGCAGCCATGTTGAATATCCGACTGGAACGAAAAACAGAAACTTTGTAGAGGACCATCCAAGGAACATTCCTGCTAAGTTTGGTTCCAATTGGCCAAGTGGTTTCAGAGAAGAAGCTTGAAATGTGAAAAGTTTACAGACGACAGACGACGGACGCCAAGTGATGACAATAGTTCACATGGACCTTTGGTCCAGGTAAACTAATAACCACTACATATGTACTCACAGTTTTGCCCATGTTCTGTTTTGGACCAATTGTTACATCAAATCTACCAGAGCTACCCTCTCTGTACATAATACTGTGTTTGACGTAGACAGGAATGGCTACCATGCTGTACAATATAGGTAAAAAAATAGGTCATGAAATAATGTAAAGTTAGAACTACCCTCTCTGTACATAATACTATGTTTGACATAGACAGGAATGGCTACCATGCTGTACAATATAGGTCATAAAATAGGTCATGAAATAATGTAAAGTTAGAACTACCCTCTCTGTACATAATACTATGATTGACATAAACAGGAATGGCTACCATGCTGTACAATATAGGTCATAAAATAGGTCATGAAATAATGTAAAGTTAGAACTACCCTCTCTGTACATAATACTATGTTTAACATAGACAGGAATGGCTACCATGCTGCATAATATAGGTCATAATAATAATAATAATAAATTCTTTATTAATAGAGGGTTACACAGTTAGTTAATAACTAATCTTCCTCGAGACCCTCATCAACATTTTAAAATATACACTGTAAAATATAGCATATATAAAAGTTATACACAAGAAGGAAAACATTGTAGTAAATATACACAAAAAGATGTAATTAATATTTAATGGTGACTTACATGTGTATTGTGCATCATCATTTAAAATGAGACTTTTAACTTTTGCTTTTAATGTAAAGTTAGCATTTATATCTCCTTCTCTTACCAGTGAAATACAATAGTTCTCCACTTGCTGAAGTTCAAACTTTTAAATTTGAAAATTTAACTATCGAGAGTGGAGAAATATCACAATCCATTTGTAGCTGAGGAAGAATCTGTTTCTACTATGACCAAATCGTCAAAAAATATTTTAAGTTGTTTATTTCTCATGCAGAAATTTTACCGCTGCAGTGATTGATAATATTATGAAAATTTAACCAACTAGATAAACATGCTAAGACTAGAATTAGGGCTAAGGTTAAGGTGTTCAATGCCAATTACAGTAATTTTCAGGTATATCGTGGCGGTCAGTTTTACTGGTGGAGGAAACCTGTAGTACCTGCAGAAAACCACCGGCCTGCTGCTAATCACTGACGAACTTTATCACATAATGTTGTATCAAGTACATCTCGCCATGAATAGGATTTAGTGGTAATAGGTAATGATTGCACAGGTAGTTGTAAATCCAACTTACCATACGATCCCACAATGGCCCAACTAAGAATAGGAGAAAGGTAATTCTAATGCAATGATTATATATATTTTTTCATTTGTTAATGTTTGTCGTCAAATACACAGTTGACATGTAACTAAGGGTTTTAGTGTGAATGAGCCGCCATCTTGAATTCTTGAAATCCAACTTGTCAATTAATACTATATGATAAAAAATAAAAGAAATTGCATATCTTTATAATATTTTCTTGTTAGATAATATCAACAATTAAAGCATGCATTTTGTTAAGTAATGTCCAATAAACGTTTATGTATTATGGTGAAACATTCATTATGACCTCACTAATTTAAATTATGTTTATGTCCCTAGGTCATCTACAATATTCTGCAGCTTTTTTGTTTTTGCAATTTTCAGGCATTTTCTTTAGCTCAGTTGAAATACTGTATTTGAAGAGTAAAACTGCATCTGCGACTGAAAAAAGGGCAAAAATTACATCCTCTCTATAACAATTCCTAAAATATATATTTCGTAAAAAATGAAGGTTACCCTCATTTATGTCCCTTTATATATTCCATAAAATAATTTACACACTACACATGTACTCACTTGTTAGATCCTATATGATATGATATAAGTCTAAAATTCCCGTCTGGTGGCACAAATGACAATACTTTATCACTCTGTAAGTACAAATGTATAATTAACGTAAATAGCTATATATTGGCCACATTTGTGCATTATATGCACTCCTTTTGACTAAAAAAATTTGAATTTTATTTCATACCTTTTCAGCAATTTTTCAGGTAATCATAGTGACCCTTGTGTTTTAACAAGTTATGATTATAACAAAAAAGAAGAAAAAAAAAAGACATTTGATGGATGATATTTCATTACGGGAAGAAATGATATGGATGTAAATGAACATGAGAGACTATCTAACATTACACTTAGACAGAGATTAAAGTACATGTATTGTTATTGCTGTTCTACATTTTATGGTTTGTGGTGTTTAATGCCGCTTTCAACAATATTTCAGTTATCTTGTGGCGGTAAGTTTTACTGATGGAATAAACTAGAATACTAGGAGAAAACTATCGACCTGTCACAAGTCTCTGACAAACTTTATCACATAAGGTTGTATCAAGTACACCTCAGGGTGACCTGAGCGGGGTTTGAACTCACAACGTTAGTGGTGATAGGCACTAATTGTATAGGTAATTGTAAATCCAACTACCATACAACCATGACAACAACGGCCCCTGAACTTTGACTTGAAGTCATACTATACATCAAGTATTTTCAGTCAGGTTTTTTTGAGTAAGAATTAGTCACATTTGTGAAGGTAGAGACAGACAATGTCACATTATCTGCTGTGAGTCTGATAGTAAGAGCTGTGATACTAGTGATAATGCATGTTGAGACCTTCACAACTGACAATATTGTTTTTATCAGTAATGTCATAGTGTGCATGATGTCACACTGACAGATCATTTTCAGTCTGTTAATACTGACAATATCAATCAGTGTCAGTCTGTTAATACTGACAATATCAATCAGTGTCAGTCTGTTAACACTGACAATATTCACCAGTGTCAGTCTGTTAATACTGACAATATCAATCAGTATCAGTCTGTTAATACTGACAATATCAATCAGTGTCAGTCTGTTAACACTGACAATATTCACCAGTGTCAGTCTGTTAATACTGACAATATCAATCAGTGTCAGTCTGTTAACACTGACAATATTCACCAGTGTCAGTCTGTTAATACTGACAATATTCACCAGTGTCAGTCTGTTAATACTGACAATATCCATCAGTGTCAATCTGTTAATACTGACAATATCCATCAGTGTCAGTCTGTTAATACTGACAATATCCATCAGTGTCAGTCTGTTAATACTGACAATATCCATCAGTGTCAGTCTGTTAATGCTGACAATATCAATCAGTGTCAGTCTGTTAATACTGACAATATTCACCAGTGTCAGTCTGTTAATACTGACAATATCCATCAGTGTCAGTCTGTTAATACTGACAATATCAATCAGTGTCAGTCTGTTAACACTGACAATATTCACCAATGTCAGTCTGTTAATACTGACAATATTCACCAGTGTCAGTCTGTTAATACTGACAATATCAATCAGTATCAGTCTGTTAATAATGACAATATCCATCAGTGTCAGTCTGTTAATACTGATAATATCCATCAGTGTCAGTCTGTTAATACTGACAATATCCATCAGTGTCAGTCTGTTAATACTGACAATATCCATCAGTGTCAGTCTGTTAACACTGACAATATTCACCAGTGTCAGTCTGTTAATACTGACAATATCAATCAGTGTCAGTCTGTTAATACTGACAATATCCATCAGTGTCAGTCTGTTAGTACTGACAATATCCATCAGTGTCAGTCTGTTAATACTGACAATATCAATGAGTGTCAGTCTGTTAATACTGAAAATATCCATCAGTGTCAGTCTGTTAATACTGACAATATCAATACTTGTCAGTCTGTTAATACTGACAATATCAATCAGTGTCAGTCTGTTAATACTGAAAATATCCATCAGTGTCAGTCTGTTGATACTGACAATATCCATCTGCGAGATAAAAGGTCAAATGTATAAATTAGCTATAAATCAGTCTATTTAAAACCTTACCTCCCATCTTTTGTATCTAATGCAAGGATGAAAACTGACATCGTCTAATAAACGAGGATTGATGAACGACAAGGTTAGGTCCGGCATACCACTTAACTTGATCATGGAATCGATCTGAAAATATCACACACGTTTTAAAACTCACCATAACCATGCAACCATGAAGTGTTTAATTACAGTAGTGTAGTGTGTGTGTGTTTGGGGGGGGGGGGGGTAATTATATAAATATCAGGTGCACTTTAAAACTAACAATAAACATGAACTGTTGGAGAATCTGTCCAATAACAGTAGTGTAGCAGGAAAGCAGTCATCTTAATGTTTCTAAAATGGTCTGTTGATACCAGAGGCAGACTGGCCATTAGGGCATTTGGGCAATGCCCAGTGGGCAGTTTAAATAAGCAACACATTAATAAACTATGGACTGAGCCGATAGGCGACAGCTTGAGTTGGTTTTAAATCCATGTCCGCTTTTGGTTGATACCCTGAATAAAATAGAATTCTGTATAAGAAGAGTTTGAAAATACCAAAGGGGCAATCAGAGTCCACATATCGAAGAAAAACAGACAACACAATGGCCAAAAGAAAAAGTACAAAAGGACAAATAACGATCTATAAAACTTAAGATCGATTAACACAAACCCTACTAAAAACTAGAGGTGAACTCAGGTATCCCGGAAGGGTAAGGAGTTCCTGCTCCATTAGTGGCATCTGTCATGTTAATCTAGTTACAAACCCGGTAATAAGTCGTGAATATAAACTGAGCTTTCAATAAAGTCAAAATGTAGAAAATCTTAGGCAACCTAACTGTACAATTTGTGTCAGATTTGTTTGTCTTGTCCATGACAAATAAATATGATTAAACTAAACTAACAAAATTAGAAAATCTTTGTTACTTAATTAAACTGTATAAACTGAACACCTGTCTATTACAAACACTAAGGTTAATCCCAAAGATGTTCAGTTTAGACAGGTTTCACTACTTATATTTTAAGATAACCTTTTGACCTTTTGACGTTTTTCTATAGCATACAATAGAACGTTTTAGGTTTAGGATTATGGTGTTTAACGCCACTTTCAACAATATTTCAGTTATATTGTGGCGGTCAGTTTTATTGGTGGTTTTGGTGGAGGAAACCAGAGAAAACCACCGACCTGTCACCAGTCACTGACAAACTTTATCACATAATGTCGCACACCTTGCCCTGATCGAGATTTGAACTCACAACATCAGTGGTGATAGGCACTGATTACATAGGTAGTTGTAAATCAAACTACCATACGATCACGGTCATGACAGCCCCGTCTGTCTACTCCAAACACAAAGGTTAATCACAAAGAGATTCAGTTTAGACAGGTTCCACAGTACCTATATTTTAAGATAACCTTGACATTTGTTTTAGAATACTACAAGAATGTTTTACGACTAAAGAGACTGTTTTAAGTTGTAGATAGTAAACTGTGACTGTATTTGTAGATGATATTGTGATATGTATATAATTATATTTTAGACACACTGCAGGTATTCAGCCTATAGTGCCCTATATGCTGAGGTATAACTTTCTACATATAGAGTATATATACAGTAGTCCCTCTTTTATAAGGCCACCCTCTTCAGCAATGAGTGAGTGATTGTTGTTTAATGCCAATTCAGCAATTTTTCAGCTATATCATGGCAAGAACAAGTTAATTTTCAATGAGGTTATGATGAGGTCTGCTTTGTTCTAGACCAACACAGATTTTTATAGTGCTAGCTCACTGAAAAAACAGTCTGCAGGTAGACATTTCGCTCCACTCGAACACATTATCTTCATTCCGAGCCAACCAGTCTTTGTTCTTTCTCCTTAATGCTGAATGCTTAGCAGAGAAGCAACAAATACCAATTTTGTAGACTTTGGTTTGACCCGACCGGGGCTCGAACCCACGATCTACTGCATTCAAGATGAGCACACTAACCGTTACATCACTGATGCGGTTCCTTCAGCAATGAAAATGTAGACTATTAAGAGGAGTGGTCTCTCGTAAGGGGGTCAGTTTACTAAATGTTTCACCAGCCTGATGCATCGGAAATTTGGCCTGAGGTGGGAGGGATATATAAGAGGGGGACTAGTGTTTAAAAGAAGGAATATACTAACATAGCCCAGTATCTCAGCTATAACAGTGGACCCAGATTTGTCAAGAATACAATCTATTTCTTCTATAACATCAAAATTAGTGTTAGAACCAGTACTTACATAGCCCAGTATCTCAGTTATAACAGTGGACCCAGATTTGTCAAGAATACAATCTATTTCTTCTATAACATCAAAATTAGTGTTAGAACCAGTACTTACATAGCCCTGTATCTCTGCTATAACAGTGGACCCAGATTTGTCAAGAATACAATCTATTTCTTCTATAACATCAAAATAGGCTTCATTATTAGCGTACTTTACACCAGTTCTTCTCCATGGAACGTTAGACAGTTGTCCTGTTGGTAGAGTGCCGCTGACCCTGTTAATATAATAATAGTACATACATTATCTACTAAGCTTTCTTAACAACAAGGGACGTTAGACAGTTGTCCTGTTGGTAGAGTGCCGCTGACCCTGTTAATATAATGATAGTACATACATTATCTACTAAGCTTTCTTAACAACAAGGGATGTTAGACAGTTGCCCTGTTGGTAGAGTGCCGCTGACCCTGTTAATATAATAATAGTACATACATTATCTACTAAGCTTTCTTAACAACAAGGGATGTTAGACAGTTGCCCTGTTGGTAGAGTGCCGCTAACCCTGTTAATATAATAATAGTACATACATTATCTACTAAGCTTTCTTCAAAAAAAAATTCTTGTAAGTTTTGTTAACTTTGAATTTGGAACACTGTGTCTGCCCTGATCATATGTTAATAAACTAGAGGTTCTGAGTGGGCTGAGTCTGTGTTGTTCACCTGTCATTCTGTTTTGGGGAAACTTTATACAGAACCTTACAAGTTACATAGGTGCTTCTACCAAGTTTCAATTAATTTGGCCAAATGGTTTTAGAGAAGATTTTACTTAATCTGTCAGCCATGTTTGTAAACGGACCGGGATGAAATGAGCAATCTCTATAGAGGACCTTCCATATATGATTCCTACCAAGTTTCGGTTCATTTGGCTAAGCAGTTTTAGAGGAGAAGATTTTTTAGAAATCAGAAACAAGAATTGCCTATGGCGGTCATGTTTGATAACAGATAGGGATGAAATGAGCAATCTTTATAGAGAACCTTCCATAGATGCTTCCTACCAAGTTTTGGTTCATAACATGGCTCAGCGGTTTCAGAGGAGAAGATTAAAATGTGAAAAGTTAAAGGACGACAGACCATGGGCGAATACACCAAGTGATGGCAAAAATTAACATTACATTTGGCAAGGTCAGCTAAAAAAGTAAAACAGGAACACCAATAAGTCAATAATCTGTACAGACATCTTTGTATCTGTGTACATAGAATAACTTGTGTCTCATCCCAAAGGCAAAAAAAGAATGGTAACCCACAGGAAATCACGATCTGATACTCATCATCCGTGGGTCAATTCATATAAAATCAATCATTCTAAAATGACCTCACTCTTTCCCTTTGTTAAAAAAAACAGAATTATTTCTTCGTATTATCTCATTAGCACATGCACTGATGAATGTGACTGACGTTTCCATTGGCATCATAAATTGTGACACGAATAATGCCGATAGAGGGTGCAGTATTATTCAAGTTACATAAATTGTGTGCGACATTTTCCGCAAGTGTATGTATAAATTACCGTCTTCCAATCAAAGTATACTACCGTATTTGTACTCTTAGATTATCAGAATCAAAATAAATCATGGAAGCCAGAATGTGTTTTGAGTTTGAACATGGATTAGCGGATATTAGTAAATTTTATCCTTCGTTTCTGGCTCGGGATAAAATACTAATATCCACCAATCCATGTTAAAACTCAAAACACATTCTGGCTTCCATGATTTATTTCGATTCTGATAGTCTAAGAGTACAAATACGGTAGCTTCCATGATTTATTTCTTAATTTGAGTTTGTTCTGTAAGTGATCTGTTTTCAGTAGTTTCTATACCAATAACAATATAACAGCACTCAAATTTATCTATAGATCTGATTGAACAGATTAGGAATGATACGATCTGACTAGTTGATATAACATTGATTGTTGATAACCCATGTGTAATTCTGACCAGTTCCTTTTCTAGCCATTTCAATTTGACTAGAAACATGATTTGATTGGCTATAAAACATAGGGTCGGAACTAATCAAAATGTTTTAAAATGATTCATGACGTATGTCTTGCCAGAAAGTAACAGATACTTATCTTTATTAGTTGAATTTCTTCAATTTCTAGGGGCCCTGGTGGCTCAATGAGTTAGGTCGCTGGATCTAACAACTCATACAAGCCTATCACCAATACGGCGTGGGTTCGCGCCCGGCTGTGTAAATTACAAAAAAGGGTGCACTCGACTCGCAACCGCAAGTGATAAAGTTTACCAGTCGGTGGTTCTCTCCAGGTACTCCGACTTCCTCCACCACTAAAACTGGTCGCCATGATATTGCTGAAATATTGTTGAAAGTGGCATTAAACACCAAAAATAAAATCAAATCAAATCTTCAAATTCTAGTTACAATGATATATCAGAAAAATTGCTGAAAAAAAAATCCTAAATAAAAACATACACATTAAACTTAGAGTGCATGACACATTTCTGAAACAACTCCCGTCAGGTACGCTCATAGTCAAAAGTCTAGAGAGCCACACAATTCAAAAATAACTGTGAACAAGAAACTGATAACGTCTAAACAGGACAGCCAAAAATCGGCCAAGGTCACCTTAGCGCCAACATCTATTACATTACATGTATCTAGGAACTATAAAGATACAGAATATTATACAGTAGGGGCAATAAAGAAAATGACGATCGAGAGAATCTGGCAACATAGGGTACACAAGACGATGAAAAACAAAACAGTTGGTGGTGAAGAGGAACCAAATATCATCTTTATGCGGAAATCAGATTCTAAGACATTACCCTGTGTTTTTTCCAGTGACTGTATCTGCTATCGTTCTTAATAGATTAGGTGGTTTAATTAATTCCTTCAGTATGTTAGATTCCACGGCCAATGGAAAACCATTATCTAACATCTCATCCAGCAACTGAAACAAAATAACAGTTTAAAAAGATAAAAATACAATTAATATACATTGTACCAAGATTTCCAATGTTATGGAATATCTGTGTCACAAATGACCAAGGATATGCTCCACTTGTCGTAAACACTTCCTGGTCCTTTCCTCATATCCATGACTTATCATCGGGTTTGTAACTAGATTAACACAAAGGGTGCCACTAGTGGAGCAGGAACTGCTTACCCTTCCGGAGCATCTGAGTTCATCTAGATTTATTTCCCTCATTTTTATGTGTTCAAGGCGTAGATTATACCTTCTGTTTATCGTTTTTATTTACTTTGATAGACATATACATATGTCAAAATTCTAGTCGGGCCCGGGTGGCTCAATGAGTTAGGTAGTTGGCTTACCTAACAACTCATACAACCCTATCACCAATGTAAATTACAAAAAAGGGTGTATTCGGCTCACAGCCACAAGTAATAAAATTTACCAGTTGCTTGACAACTGGAGGCAAAGAGGTACCATAGTATTTATAAAACAAGATTTCTTTTTTGGATTTAAAAAAAAATTATTTGGTTCAATGTGAAAAGTTGCAAACTCTTCCTTCAAATACAAATTTGACACATCGTCAAACATGTTTGATGGGTCTGTCAAATATTAGAAGGCAGTTGGACAGGTGTTTAGACTGTCAAATTTGTGTTTGAATACCTTCACAGGTAAAAATTGATGCAAATAGGAAGGACAATTTGACCATGTACACTAAATAAAATCCATTTGACAGTCTAAACACATTGTCAAACACATTTGGTGGGTCCATCAAATATTGAAAGACAGTTGGATAGGTGTTTAGACTGTCAAATTTGTGTTTGAATACTTTCACAGGTAAAACTTGACGCGAATTGGAAGGAAAATATGACTACGGAAACGCACATTGATCCTAACGTAATCTAATATGAAATAAAATCCATGTGGAAATGGAATTCTCTATTTATGTATCCACCTGATCTTTATAAAAAATACACGTACCTCGTAAACAATGACATAATGTTCTTTCAACGTAGATTCTGAGCAGTCATTGAAATAATCCTCAAGTGTGTCACAGATTCTGTGTAAAAACTCAACAACAAAAGTTGGTGGCACTGCAAAATATTAACAAAGCATTATAACATACCGTCTTATTTAAACAAAAATATGGTAATATGTAAACCACTTGTTTCAGTCTGTGCCAAAAACATTTTGGCAAACTAGTGCGAAAGGAATTATTTCAGTTATATCGTGGCGGTCAGCTTTATTGGTGGATGAAACCAGAGTACCAGAGAAAACCACAGACCTGTCGCAAGTCTCTGACAAACTTTATCACGAAATGTTGTATCAAGTACACCTGGCATGAGTGGGATTCGAACTCACAGCGTTAGTGGTAATTGGCACTGATTGCATAGGTAGTTATAAATTAAACTACATGTACCATACGATCACGGCCACAACGACCCCTGTTTTCGTAATTGGAATATTTTACTTTGCTGATATAAAGTATCATACCATTTTGACATTATTTTACATAGATTGAATTGTATTTGATGTTAATGGCCATCAAGTAATGAATATTCATCATTTGATAATAATCAGACAGCAGATTTTCTTCAAACTTTGGTGACAAAGGTTCAAGAAAAGTCTGAAGATACCAAAGGTGTAATCAGAAGATGTAAATCTAAGTAGAACAGACAATACTGTGAGTGAATGGTCAAAAGTTTGAAGATACCAAAGGTGTAATCAGAAGATGTAAATCTAAGTAGAACAGACAATACAACAGCCAAAAGTTTGAAGATACCAAAGGTGTAATCAGAAGATGTAAATCTAAGTAGAACAGACAATACAATGGTCAAAAGTCTGAAGATACCAAAGGTGTAATCAGAAGATGTAAATCTCAGTAAAACAGACAATACAACAGCCAAAAGTTTGAAGATACCAAAGGTGTAATCAGAAGATGTAAATCTAAGTAGAACAGACAATACAATGGCCAAAAATTTAATTTAAACTTAAAATCGTGAGTGTTGTTAGAATATTCTAGAAACAGACGCTGAATATGGTTTTATGGTAAGACATGCATACATCTTCCCTTGAAAACGAGTGTCAATATTATTACGAATCCAGTCAATCCATGTTTTGATTAATTGAGAAATTATCTTGATTATTTGTAAAAAAAAAAAGATTGTATTCATCATAATCTTCTTTGTTATTGGTGACATGTCAATGTAAATTTCACTTTTGACATGTTTGAAGTGAACATCTAAGTATCTGAAAGTTTGGGGTTAACTGGTTCCCATTTTTGTTCGTTTATGATATGCGAGATTAGGGTACATTTAATCCGGGGAAAATATGAATGAAAAATAAACACAGAAAATGAGTTAATAGTTCACGACATATAGGTGGTATAGTTTCCAGAAATTTACGTACAAAGAAACGCGTGATTTGGGAAAATTTCTATCTAGAGGTTAATAGAGGTCAAATAGTGTACTATTAGAATTTAGGTTGTGTAATTTCAATATTAGTCCTTATAGTCGGGAATATTGTGAGATTTCAATCTTGAGGGGTGATATAAATACCCAGAGACCAGATAATGATCAATTACGTCCAATTAGTGATAAGATTCCTAGTTTGAGAAATTGGGTCATAAGTCGACATCCGTGGTTAGTTTTATAGTTGAGATACGTTCAGACACAAAGAAGAAACTGATTAAGGATCAATTAAAGGTTGGGATAAACAAGATAAATACTGCCATATTTTAACTGTTGATTCGTATATATGTGAATTTTGTGTAATAAAATATAATAAATGTAGAAGTCTTGATTAATAGTTCCGGAATACAAGTACCGTTATTTACTTTTGTTATAGATGAACATACAGGTGATATTCGGTACCCTGGTTTCCTTACATAAATAAATTAGATTGGCGATTGTTCGCCTAGTGGTGATATATGATACTCTAGTTTCCTTACATAAATAAATTAGATTGGCGATTGTTCGCCTAGTGGTGATATAGGATACTCTAGTTTCCCTACATAAATAGATTAGCTTGGCGATCGTTCGATTGACGATGAAACCCGGAACTCTGGTTTCCTCACAGAACTAAATTAGTTTGTCAATCAGAGGATACCCTCTGATATCCAATATACTAGTGGAACTCCTCCATCCAATAGGGTTATTCGAGAGTGACTTAGTGGTTTCAACTCTCATACACCAAACAAGGACATTTGAAGCGATTAGACCTAGTCACATAGCTGACTTAGTCTTGGAATAAATCCAAAGGATACTCTTTACCTCCTTTGGTCAAATTTACAAGTGGTGAGAAGATACCCTGAACTATACTTTCAGTCCATTCATACATTGTTACCAAGTCACGATAAGCTGGTTGACATAGTACATGAATATGGACCCTTATTCTTGTGTTTGATACCAGATACATGTAGTGTCCACAAGTCCTGGAGCGAAAGCACAGGCCGAACCCTGTCATAGGTATTTGTTGACAATAATCGGGATATCTGAGCTAGCCGAGGCATCTTATTCATGAAACTTGTGTGTATTGAATACACTGGTTGATATTACATTGTTGGTATCCACCCGATTTTTGTTACAATACCAAAGGTGTAATCAGAAGATGTAAATCTAAGTAGAACAGGCAATACAATGGCCAAAAGTTTGAAGATACCAAAGGTGTAATCAGAAGATGTAAATCTAAGTAGAACAGACAATACAATGGCCAAAAGTCTGAAGATACCAAAGGTGTAATCAGAAGATGTAAATCTAAGTAGAACAGACAATACAATGGCCAAAAGTCTGAAGATACCAAAGGTGTAATCAGAAGATGTAAATCTAAGTAGAACAGACAATACAATGGCCAAAAGAAAAAGTACAAAAGGACAAACAACGAACTACGTAGCAGTGATTTAGCTAGCGCTCTTCACTTTCGTCATTGACGATTGATTTTCGAAAGTGACGAGTATTTCCCATACCCAATTCGTCACTCGAATTTTCAAAAAATCGTAGAAAAATGTTTGTAACAATCCATTCTTCTTCATTTGCTGATTAAAACTAATTAGCCATTACAATGACAATTTTATTACATGTTACAAGCCAATCAACGGATAATAGAATTTTTGTTTTGATTGCATAATCTTTGATCTCCCCTGGCTTGATTTAAATGGACAAAGAATTCAATCAACGATAATAATTTTTTTATAGTTATGACATGTACTCAAAATGCCACAGTATGTATTTAAAGTGGACATATTTTTGTAATCGTCATATGGGTGCAATTTCGCATTGGGAGAGTTGCCGTCAAAATATATAATTAATAGTAATCGTCATTCATTGCACGCTTCGTCTCAATGTCTGCCATAACAAACTTTTTTTTGCCAAATTTATGAAAATGTCGATATCATGTTTATTGAAATCTATCGTATCCATTAAGCTGCAGGGCTCACCAAATCAGGTGAAGTGGGCGACTTCTTCGTCTTGGTTTCAATGAAATCGCCCAATTTCTGTCAAAAAACGAAGTTTTAGTCGCCCTGTCAGTCTTTTCAAGTCCGTATTTTTTTCATCAATAATCATACTTTTTCTTCAATATTCACATAAAAGGAGCTCCCATGTTCCTGAAATTTGACCCATACAGGATTTGATGTTCAATATTTTATTCCAAACTCGTTAATTGTATCCTTTAAGATCATTGTGCAGCACGTTCGCTTTGTGAAAGGTAGGGGAACATGCGGTAGTGGGGAAAGAAACGTTAAAATTTGGATCGATTTTCGGAAGTCTCCCAGATTTTCCCTCACTTCGCCCTTAAGTCAAGAGAGAGAGAAGTCAAGTCGCCCTGTTTTTACTATGTGTGGTGAGCCCTGCATTAAGTATTTTGAAAGTGATTTTCTCGAAAAGTCATAACTTTGATTAAAGAAACCAAGGACGTGTAGTACAAAGAAAACCAAAGATCAAGCAACGCGAACACCACCAACGGAACTGGAAGCTTTGAATGTTTGTACAGAGTGAGTATATAAAATTTACCTGTCCATATAAATATTTTCTATGTCAAAATGAAAAGAATTTGTCCATCTTTAATGATAAAATAATCAAGGATATTGATGAAAGTTAATATGTACATAAAAAAAAACCTGTCTTCAGCTCAGTACTAACATTATTTAAGAATGAAAACTTTTACTGCTGTAATAATCAAGGAAAGAACAAAAATATGCATACCTTCTGTTGTTACCACAGCAACAAAATAAAGCTGGTTCCTGTATATGTTTATAAGATAATGGTGAGGTGTAGGGATGACAGGAGGAACATCATCAGCGGATACAGCCTGAAAAACAACAGAATAAAAACGTATTTCCATCTTACTGGATTCTTTTTCCAATACAATAAAACTTGTATTAAGAGGTCACCTTTGGGACAAAGAAAATATGATCTTATAAGACAGGTGACCTCTTAAATTAGGTTCAATTCATATAAAGTGTTCTATTACTGAACTAGAAAAAAGGTGATCTCTTAATACAGGTGACTGCTTAATAGAGGTGACCGCATGGGCAGGTTTGACTGTATATATAACAATAAACAAACACTACAAGTACTTGCCTTGGATATGCAATGGTTGGCATGCTCGCCACGAGTGTGGTAGATTGTGGGTTTGAGCCCCAGTCGGGTCAAACCAAAGACTATTAAATTGGTATTTGTTGCTTTTCTGTTAAGCATGCAGCATTAAGGAGTAAGAGCAAAGACTAGTTGGCTCAGAGTCAGGATAAATATGTCCGAGTGGAGTGACATGTCTACCAGCAGACTATTGCTTCAGTATGCTTGCAATATAAAAATTAAACCAAGCGTGTTGAACAAGTACAGAGCAGACATCATCATATCATCTCATAGAATGTGAACTTGATCAGCCATGATCTAGCTAAAAAATTGTTAAGCAATCATCCTTCACTCATTTACAGTACAGTCAGAGACATACCATGATAAATCACTGTGATAGACGTATCACTCTTCTTAGTGATACCGATACAGTACAGTCAGAGACATACCATAATAAATCACTGTGATAGACGTATCACTCTTCTTAGTGATACTGATACAGTACAGTCAGAGACATACCATGATAAATCACTGTGATAGACATATCACTCTTCTTAGTGATACTGATATATTTTTTGCTCTGCTAAATCTATTTACTAACTGTCTTGTACATTTTGGATGATAGCAAGCAACACTCTAAATACAAAGGAAATTTTGAAGATATAACCATGTCACCAAGATGAATGATACGTCTATCACAGTGATTTATCATGGTATGTCTCTGACTGTACTGTATCAGTATCACTAGAATGAATGATACATCTATCACAGTGATTTATCACAGTATGTCTCTGACTGTACTGTACTTTAATGGGTTTTTTTTTACACTACAACTTACTTTGCTTTGTACTTCAAAGAAATAGTCACATATTGATTTATGAATCACACTTTTCCAATGTTTCTCCATAAAAACATCTCTGTAAGTTGGAAAAAAAAATTAGGTAATTATATCAATTGTATATATTGGACCACTACATATACTAAAATGTCAGTTGTGAAGGTTGAGACAGAAATGATCACATCGAGTCTGATAGTATATGTAAAGACCTTCACAACTGATTTTATTGTTTTTATTAGTATTAAATGTAGTAACGTGATGTGACTTTGATTGATATTTTCCAGTAATCAGAGTCTTCAAGTTTTGTAATTCAGTAGATGATTCAATTGAACATTTATTTTATAATTGTTCCATTACCTTGAACTTTTGAATGCTTTTCTGTAACCAACTTAAACACTTTTATGTAAATTTTGAACTTGAACAGAAAGGAAATAGCTATTAGGTTACGAACCAGAAAGTATGTTTCTGAATCCCTTGATAGAAACAACAAACATGTATTTAAGGTATATTTGAAATTGTTGAACAGGTTAGGTGAAAAGCGTAAACCAGGTTATGCAAGTACATTGTATAACCTGTTCAACAATTTCAAATATTCCTTATAATTAAATTTTTACAACAAAATTTAATGATACCTCGGTTTTAATTACGATTATTTCATGTCACTATTTGAATTTGTCGTTGGCGGATGAACACGTTGGTGAAGTCACAATACCAACCCAGGTTATCGAGTATAGCCAAAATTTCCCCTGGCGGATTAAGCCAATCAGATTGAAATATTCAAATCAAATTAAATTATATCAATATAATTTAATTTGATGTGAATACTGCAATCTGATTGGCTGATCCTCCTGGAACAACATTGGTTATACCTGGATTGGTATTGTGATGTCGCCAACGTGTTCATTCTCCAACGACAAATTCACAGTCCTATGAAGTAATCGTAATTCAAATCGAGGAACCATTAAATTTTGTTGTAAAAATTAAAATATAAGGAATATGTTCAATTTTTGAAGAGGTTAGATGATATAACCTGGTTTGGGACAGCTTATGCTTAATAAATCAATGTAAACTTTTTCAATGTCAGATTTATTAAAGATGTTGAATAATTTTTCCAATTATTGACATCGAGAACCGGATTAATAGCTGAATACGTCACACAATTGATCACATGGTACACACAAAAAAATGGTGTACAATTCAATATAAACAAGATGTTGCACGCTATGTCGTGCTAAGAATACCCCCACTCGTTCATTTGTAAGTCGCACAGTAAACAAGAAGTAGATGTGCGGTAAACCTGGAAAGGGGACACACGGTACAAGTCACCATGCCAATGCCATATATCAAATATAAAATCATTTCTTCCAGTAGAAGCTGAGATATCTGTTACGAAAGTGTGAACGGATGGATGGACAAGGTGATTGCAATATAGCCCCCTCTCTACGAGTGGGGGTATAATTTTGGATATATGGACAGTATGGATCTTTAACTACTTATAATAGTAAGAGATTATTATTATTTTTGCAGATTTAAATTATAAAAATATGCAATATATGAAATCTTACCTGCACACAATCTGTCCTTGACAAAATATGCATCGGAATGCATGCAGGCCAGATTTTAAAAATCAAGAAAACCTTTGATATAGTTTGTGACAATATTAGGGTGAAGATACATACAGAAAATTTCTTCGAAAGCATAATCTCTAGAGGGTTATAATTGAATATACATTAATGACATAACTATGGACTCGACTGTGTTTATTATTGTTTACACTGTTTTATGTTTCATTGCAGATGACCGTGGTCATTGTTCAACATTAAAGACTTGTGTGAATAAATAGACATTGTTCTTATTTAACCTCATGATCAACAAGATTAGCATTAAACAGCAATCACTCACTCACTGGACATGTATAAGGCAGGTTTATGCAGGGGAAGCATTCAGAGTTCCAGATCTGGGTACTCACAACACACACAACAATCACTAATCTAATAGGGAGATCTTGAGCAAAACATGAAAATGCTAAAAAATCATCCCTATACTTTAATATGTCCTGACTGGAGGAGGCCCAGGAACCAGATTAGAATGAAAATACATAAAAAATAAGTGCCATATTTTGTAAAAATCTATCAAGTGACACAGTCTATAGTCGAGATGATCTCTTAGACTAAAACAGATTTTAAAAACACTCTTCCTATATTGAGACTGAGTATTGACAATGTAATTTGTAAATGGTTGTTGACCGGTGAATCCCTAGTTCTAATAATAAAACCCTAAATGCTCGCTTACTCGAAAAGGTTTTAACGGGATGCTATTACACGTAATGGAGCAGCCGCAGAGATTTTTTGCGCTCGCTTACAAAGTTTCTGACACCTGCATTTATCAATAATAAGCCATATAAACCTTTCCTTTTGTCCACTATTATAACAAGTTTTTATTACCTACCAGTATTTTAGAATGTAATTCCCACAAAATAAAAATTTGTTTACCAACTACATTTTGAATTTCGTCATTTGTGGTCATTTTCCGGTCAAAGCCTCACTTTGGTATTTTTTGGATGCCATATTTGGCGATTTGAGTCGTGAATGTTTACATCAGCTGTAGTAAATATACTAAATATCGTAGTAGAAATACCATATTTAGAAAAGCTCCGCCCTCCGTAGTTTCCGGTTATGGCAAACAATAGATAAATTCGAACAAGGTTGTTGTTACTTTTGAATAGCATACATTTTTCAGCCAAACCGATTTAACAAGGACTGGGATCATCAGTAATAGTTATAATGAAATGTTTGAACAGTCATTCTCAATTAAGTATGCCATTTCTGTGTGGCTACTTTGAATAAAATGAATTATCTAAATATCCTCTAATTTTTGTGTTTCCTTTAAGAAAAATACATCAGTAACATACCTGTAAAATTTCAATAGCATATCTTTTACTATTTTGAAATTGTGAGCATAGACGGAAGGGAACTATTTTTTTCCTTTATTTTATACAGGTTTCCTACGTTACATTATACTTTAAGCATGATAATGTACAGCTAATTTTTGTATAATCATGTCGTTTGGTGTTTTTTGTAAAGTGTTGAGACTCTGGATGGATTGAAAATAATAATAATTTTATCCAACCGAGAAGATTTTAAACATCCGTATCGTAGGAAACGGTAACGTTGGAAACATTTATGATGATTTGATGCAATATTTTTTTTATATTTTACTCCAACTTCAAATAAATTATGTTTTTTATAAGAAGACTGCATGCGTATAAAACCTGAATCGGCTTTGGAAATAAAAACCATACCATTAATGCAAAACATGAGTATCGTAGGAAACATTCTTATTTTGTATTTAACTAAGTATCAGTAAAATCTATTCTTATTGTTAGGAGATGATTATGAATAGTCTATAGAGTATTCTCTGATTATTTTGATATAAAATCAATAAGCAGCACTGTTTAACATAAATTTATATACGTGTGATTTTAATCTTTAATGCTTAGGATGTAACGTAGGAAACGTGCAAATCAGCGACAAAATAAAAAGGCAAAAATAAAGGAAACGTTATTGTGCAGTACCAGACTTATTATGAAACGTAAATAACTCCATCTCTGACAACAATTTAAATTCATTTTCTTCAGAATAATTCGGTTCCATTGGAAAATAAACGGCAATTTAGTTTGTGATATAGACTGGCGACATGTATATTTTTCTTATTTTGGAGTCATTTGTCGGAGTATAAAATATTAAATACCGATGTGGATACAAAAAGTTGTATACGATTTTATCGAGAAGTATATATATGGTCTTTCAGGAGACAATGGAGTCCTAAATATCACCCATCTTTACAAAAACTATTAGCGACACATGTTTTCCTAGATACGATAACGTAACCCTCATTCCATTTAGGGTTACGAATCGATCCCATTCAACGTATGGGAGCAGAGCCCGGAGTGATTCACACCGGGCGTTTTTTTTGTCCTAATTCCGTTGTAAGTGGTTGGAAAAATTAACGGGGGCGAAAGATAAATATATTTAGGTAAACCTTGAGGTGTTAAATAATCGCTGCAGCAATCCATGGTAGACTTATATCCATCTGAAAATTTGAATGCATGAAATCTTCTTTCTGTCCGACATTTTGTTACAAGTTGCTAGTTCACGCGTACTTGCCTCGTTTTTGAGATATCCTTATTTGGATCAATTTTATAGTAAAATCGATTTTTTCGTAGTAACAGTTTCCATATTTGGCATATATGGATAGGCTCCGCCCATCGCGAGAGTCTACGTAAGGTGTTATGGCGGACAAGTAACAATTTTCAAATACGAAACCGGTCTTGAAGATAGAAACAGGGATTGCAACACTTATTTCGTATAACCATTACTTAAAAATTTTTGGGAATAAGAAGATATGACCAGATATGCAAAAAGAAAGTAGAAATATTCACGGAACGAAAATTTTAATTTGCTCCTATATGTTGAATGAGATCGATTCGTAACCCTACATGGGGCACAAGCGGAATGAGGGTTACGTTATCGTATCTAATGTTTTCCGGAATTGGCAGACGTAACTGAGAATGAACGATAAGCGTATACGTAAATAGTGAATTTTTATGTTCAACTGCAATATATTTTTTTGCTCCATTGTGACGAATGACACCGCTTTGTAGCTCGGCCGAGACACAAGTTTGTCACAGGAGCTACATTATTGCAGCTAGTGAATCCCCTGAACCTGTACCTGTCCCCAGGCTGTGGTTACTCTTGGAAGATTATTGACACAATCATATAACGATACAACCAGAAATAACACATTTCACAGAGCCCTATTCTAAACTACCTTGATTATATGTATATTAACAATTACCCGCTATTATTAATTATGAACAAACTGTGTATCATTTTGATCAGATGATGTAGAAAAATCTGACACCTAACGGGAAGTTGATTTTTGGTTGTAAAACTTTGAACAAAGTCGGCAGAGTACATGACTTTAATCCGATAAATATTATGATTACAGAGATACTACTTAGTGTAGTAACAAAGTGTCGAAAAGTCGCATATTAACATATAGGTTTAATTTCACTTCATACTATGCGGCTGAAAATTGACATATGAATAGCTAAATGCATCCTCTTGCAATTTTGACTTGTCCTCAAAAATTGGTATGGCGCCATTTTTGGGAATTCGACTTTTAGTTCTCTCTTTTTTCTTTCTTTCTTTCAATTTCCGCACTCCATCAATAATGATGACAATGTGCCGTGCATGCGTGGGTTAAAAATTTATGGATAGTTTCAAATATGTACAAATATCTATAGTTCTATTTACAGATTTCCAAATTAAAACTATGTACATGGTGACTGTTTAGATTATGTTGTTTTCTAAAAGAACAGGTATAGATACCTGTTCTTTAAAGCTATCCAGGGTAGTGCACTGGATTAGGGTTCTTGGGTAAAATGAATACTTGTAGGTGTCTTTTGTTGTCTGTATGTGTTTGAAGGAGTGGTCATGTGTATATTGTCTTGTTCTTTTGTCTGATGGTATTAACAAGTTTGGTGGATAAATTGCAACAAGGTGATGCACTACTTTATAGAAAAATATTATTCGTGTTCTTACTCTTCTGTGTGTTAATTCAGGCCATTGTAGTTGATGGGTCATGTCAGAAACTGAACTGGTGTTGTGAAAGCGATTGCAGGTGTACCTAGCTGCCCTGCGTTGGACCATTTCAAGCTGATGTGTTTGTGATTTAGTGTGGGGGTCCCAGACAGAGCAGCTGTACTCAAGTTTTGGTCTTACAAGCGATGTATAGGCTTTACTTTTTATTTCTGTTGAGTGCACTTTGAGATTTCTCTTGATGAAGTTAAGTTGTCTTGATGCAGTAGCTGTTATGTTATTTATATGTCTGTCCCACTTTAAATCATTTTGTATCGTTATGCCAAGGTATTTTGTTGATGTTTCTTTCTGCAGGATGTGGTTATGCAGGATGTAGTCGTGTGGGATTGGTGTTCTTTTAGATGTTACATGAAGGACTGAGCATTTGTCTGGATGGAATGACATAAGCCAGTCCTTCTCCCACTTTGCTGCAGCATCCAGATCTTCCTGGAGCTGTTGTGCATCAGAGGTGTTCCTAATTGTTTTGTAAATAATACTGTCATCCGCAAAAAGTCGTAATGTACTGTGTTTGATATATTCATGGAAATCGTTTATGTATACGAGGAATAAAATCGGGCCTAAGACAGTTCCTTGAGGAACACCAGATGTGACTTGTATTTTTTCTGATATTTCACCATCAAGAATGACTGTTTGGGTACGAGATGTAAGAAAGTCCTCAATCCAATTAAGTGTATTAGTGTCAATGCCATAATGTTTTAGTTTGTATAATAGCCTTTTGTGCGGAACCTTGTCGAAGGCCTTGGCAAAGTCCATCACTATTACGTCTGTTTGAATATTGTTGTTGTTGTTTCTAGATAGCTCTTGTATGAATGAGACAAGCTGGGTTTCACATGATCTTGATGATCGAAAGCCATGTTGTAGGTCATATAGAATGTTCTTTTCTTCTAAATGGCTCATGATGTTGCTTGCAATAATATGCTCCATGATCTTACTTAGTATGCATGTGAGTGAGATAGGTCTATAATTTATCGCATTGTGCTTGTCACCTTTTTTGAAAACAGGGCAGACATTTGCGTGTTTCCAGTCTGTAGGTATTTTCCCTGAATCTAGAGTTTTTTGGAAGATGCAGGTTATGATGGTTGCTATTTCTTCACTAAGTTCTTTTAGTACTTTCCCACAGATCTGATCTGGGCCGGTGGCTTTGTGTGGGTTAATTTGTCTGAGTAGCTTGCTAACTCCCTGGGTTGAGATTGTAATGTTATTCATGATTGGGTATGTTGACTTTCCTTTATCTGGTATAGGATTACTTTTGGATTCTATGGAGAATGCTCTCTGAAATTGTTCATTTAGTACATTTGCCTTTTCTTTTGTGTTTTCAACCAAGATACCATCTTTTCTGAGTGCAGCTGTGCCAGAGTTGTCATTTTTCATGCTTTTGATGTAACTGAACAGATTTTTTGGTGTTTTCTTTGTTTTATTGTCAGATGGTTCATGTTCAGGCAAGTCAAAGATCATTTTCTCAATATATTGCCAGTAAGCTTTCCTCATGTCTTGTTGTAGGGTTCTTTTCATATTCTTAAATCTATGCAGTTGTTTGTTTCCATTTTTTCGTTTTTTATGGAGACGTTTCACTTTGTTGATTTTTATACGTAATTTATCATCGACCCATGGTAGTTTTTCTTGTTTGTTATCATTTTGTGTGGAATATTTGCTTCGATTAATGAGAGCAAGTTGTCTTTGAATAATTTCCATAGATCATTAGAGGGTGAAGTTTCATATTGTTCTTTTATCTTACTGCTAAGTTTATTTATGTCAGATTTAATATTTCCCCAGTTTGCTTTTTTGTACTGGTATGTCTTCCTCCTTGGTTTTTTTTGCTGTTTCAGTGACAATGAACATTCAGTAAAGACTATGTCATGGTCAGCATTTCCAATTGGAGGCATGGTTTCAACTTTATTAATCTTACTGGGTATGTTTGTAAGTATAAGGTCAAGAGTTCTGTTACCTCTAGTAGGCTTATCTACAATTTGTTCTAGGGAATTTCCATTTAAAATGTCTATGAGTTGGTCGTGTTGTTTAGTATCTGGTTTGCCTGGAATAGTGCATGGTACGTTCCAGTCAATATGGCCTAGATTAAAGTTACAACATTTCGTTTAAAATAGAATATAAACATTCACTAGATAAATTGATTCGCATTTTAATCATGTACTGCATTGAAAATAAATCTTATTTTAATGTATGTAAATTCTGTAACCCCTATATTATTCATAATGTATGAAACATAACATTTTTAATACCTTGTTAGAAAATTATATCAAAAACTTTGGTACAAATGTATAAACATATTTTATTGGTATAACTGATACATATAAACAGAACAATAGCAATTCTACAATAGGATTCAGAAACAAGCAAATGCTTTTTTTAAAATCGGTTTCCTATGAAAAACATGCAAATATCACAAACAAATATATATGCATGGCATGCTGATTTACTGGCTAAATTTTAAACTTGTGAGAATTATTTATACATTGAGGGAGAAAAAAATGTATTTATGTAAGTTGCATATAGTTGGAAGCTACACAATTCACTTGAGTTATAATGAGTTCTATTAAGAGTAAAGAGAAGATTGTTCCATCACTCAGCTACTGAATCTATATCCACCAGGATATGACTGAAATATTGTTGAAAGTGGCTTTAAACATCATAAACCATCGGAAGTCCTGAATATTCAATATGATTATTCAAAAGGAAGTAACTTTTTCTAAACAAAATTACATGGCAGGAAATCGTTAAAACATTCCTAAAATATATTTGTAAGCTTATTATTTTGTAAAAATTATCTTCTATTAAGATTTGGAGTAAAAATATGAATATCATTTATTCAAATATTCCGAAGGTAGCGTAGGTTACATTATTTTATTTAAGGATTGATCTCAATTATTTTTCGGTTCATGAAGAAATAAACTCAAAAATGTGGTACACACTGTGTAACCCGCGAAGCGGTTTACGCAAGGGTGTGTACCACATCGTGTTACTCGATCTTTAGTTTTATGTGTATGTTCTGTAGATCGTTGTTTGTCCTTTTGTACTTTTTCTTTTGGCCGTTGTGTTTTCTGTTCTTCTTCTATATACGGATTCATTGGCGGATCCAAGGGGGGGGG
>MJUT01004116.1:488064-504940 GCA_002080005.1 Gigantidas platifrons | reverse complement strand
TGCATATGGTGTTTACATCTCGCAATTGATTCGTTATGCAAGAGCCAGTAGCAATTATTCTGATTTCTTGAAGCGTCATCTGAAAAACAGACTACTGGATCAAGGCTATAAAAAGATTCGCCTTATTCGATCTCTTAAAAAGTTTATATTCCGATATCAAGATCTTGTCGAAATATATTCTGTCTCAGCAGATACAATGGTAAAAGATACATTTTCATATAGTGAAAATGTATAAAGATAAGGATTTGGTATACGTGGTTTACAATGTCAAAAGTATTTTTTGTGAATGTGTGACGTAAAAATGCTTTTGATATTTACTGTCGTAATTAAAATACTTCAAAGGACTCATAGTTATTGATGGTGATGGTTCACGAGATATATTAGACAACCTCCTAACTTAATTTAGTACTGTTTAACTACTATTTTACCTATTGTTTCCAATATTGTTATAAATGTTGTTTTAGTGACAACTGGAACCTTTGAACCGTAATGGAAGCGAGAGGTTGGCGCCGTAAAATCTGATTCAATCCACCATTTCTTTAGAAATGCCTGTACCAAGTCAGGGCCATTGCGGTTTCCTAGTTTCCCGATTGTTGACTGATTTTGTCTGTTTATTGATTTATGAGTTTTGAATTTCCCTTTGGAAGATTGCTCTGTGTTCGGTAATTTTGTTATTACCCTTATTCAGTTGCAGTATCCCATAATCGCACCATTCGACTGTTTTTAACTTGCACCAGTAAATATATTCTGCACCTTTGTTGTCACACCCAGTATGGGCAATAGTGCGATAATACTCAATTAGAGGACTGCACTGTATTGGAAGAAGAAGATAAAAAGAATAATAACCACAAATATTGTAGTTAAATTGTTGGCACTTTTGTATGAGCGGCATGTGAATGTATTTTTGTTTAGTTTGTTACAAGAAAGCAAAGTGATATAAAGGATACTGTTGAACAATTATTATATTACAACAGTCCAACATTGGTCACATCATGCAATATATTGTGCTGTATTAAGAGTCATTGCAAGTTGTGGTGTATTTTAGGTGTAAGTCATTGGTCGTTGTCCCAATTTCCTTCCAGTTCTAAGGGCGAGTTGTGTATTGACTTTGACTTGCGACAGGTCGATGGTTTTCTCCGGGTACTCCGGTTTCCTCCACCAATATTACTGACCGCAACGATATACCGGTAACTGTAATATCGTTGAACGTGTCGTTAAACACCATCAAGCAAGTACATTGACTTTGTATTGGATTCGTTTCTAAATATGGGAGATTGAGCCCAACATTGTAGAAATTGAGTCCTATGTTGGAAGAATTGTGTATTGACTTTGTATTGGGTTCGTGGTCTAACAGCCAGCAGACGACCTACTTGGGAGAGTTGTGTATTGTTTTTGTATTGGGTTCGTGTCTAACAGCCAGCAGACGACCTATTTGGAAGAGTTGAACCCAACATTGTAGAAATTTAGTCCTATGTTGGGAGAGTTGTGTATTGACTTTGTATTGAGTTCGTGTCTAACAGCCAGCAGACGACCTACTTGGGAGAGTTGTGTATTGTTTTTGGATTGGGTTCGTGTCTAACAGCCAGCAGACGACCTATTTGGAAGAGTTGAACCCACCATTGTAGAAATTTAGTCCTATGTTGGGAGAGTTGTGTATTGACTTTGTATTGGGTTCGTGTCTAACAGCCAGCAGACGACCTATTTGGGAGAGTTGTGTATTGTTTTTGTATTGGGTTGGTGTCTAACAGCCAGTAGACGACCTATTTGGGAGGGTTGAACCCAGCATTGTAGAAGCTTAGTCCTGTTTTTATACCATGTGGTCATATAAAAACACAGATATCTAATTTAATTCAGTGCTCACTTTGCACAACAACATACAATTACTACCTTCAAATATGAGGCGCAACAACATACAATTATTGCCTCGATATATAACATTAAACAATTATTGCCTTCAATGGATGTAAACATCCATAATTGTTAACCTGAAGGGGGTTGTTTTCTCGAGGGCTTTTAGCCCGAGGGAAACAACCCTTTGAGGGTTAACAATTCTGATGTTCACAATCTATTGAAGGCAATAACTGTTTTATTATACCGAACAACAGATCAAGTATTGAGCATTTAAATAAATACATGTAGAAGTAGAAGAATTAGCAACTGCCATCCTGCTGGTTCGACCAAATTGTAAACAAACAGACGACAATGTCACTTCCGGAAAGAGTTGTTTCCCTTTTGAGGCACGCAATGGGTTGTTTACCGGGGAACAATAGGGTTGTTACCCGGTAAACAACTAGTTGTTTCCCGTTTGGGTTAATTTTCACAAAACATTAAAATTGTTTCAGGTCATGTGATTTATTCTAAGCCAATGAGAAGTTAGTGAGGTATAATAACAAAAGTTGTTAACCCGAATGCAATTTTTTTTCCATGGGCTTCACATTTAACTTGATGTTCACCTCATATGAAGACAGTCTGTTTAATTATACTGAATATACTCTAAGAAACCTAGGGCTGTTCTGATGCCCTCTGAACACTAATTTAAATTTGGCGCAACAACATACAATTATTGCCTTCATATGAGGTTAACATCGAAAGATGTCAACCACAATGTGGTTTTTTTCCATTGGCTTCAGCTTTAACTTGATGTTCACCTCATATGAAGACAGCTTTAACTTGATGTTCACCTCATATGAAGACGGCTTTAACTTGATGTTCACCTCATATGAAGACGGCTTTAACTTGATGTTCACCTCATATGAAGACAGTTTTAACTTGATGTTCACCTCATATGAAGACGGCTTTAATTTGATGTTCACCTCATATGAAGACAGTTTTAACTTGATGTTCACCTCATATGAAGACGGCTTTAACTTGATGTTCACCTCATATGAAGACAGTTTTAACTTGATGTTCACCTCATATGAAGACGGCTTTAACTTGATGTTCACCTCATATGAAGACAATCTGTATTACTATACTGAAACTACTCTAAGAAGGGGAAGCTCTGATGCCCTAGATACTGAATTGATTCAATAATTATATTCTATTCAGTGTTGTTTTCTATTGCACCATAATTTAATTGTACATTTGAATTGCATTGTGTTGTGTTCATATGTCCTCCAATCATTAGGAGTAAGTGTGCTTAATCAAGGAAGATAATCACTCGTCGCAACTTCGGCTGATTCCGTACCTTCATCAAACCCCGTGCGTATTACGATAGCTCCCATTGGAATTGGAACTACATTCGGAAATCTTCAACGAAGGAGGTATTAAAGTAATTTCACTTTCGAATATTCGTCCAATAATAATATATTTTCATTCGTCGCAATGTCGGCTGGTTACGTACCTTCATCAAAGACCAATATTTATTTAAAGCAAACTCTATACACTCATCTATTGTCGCCATTTTAGAGCTTATTCGCGGTGCGTAATGCTTGATTGAAGTGATACGGTCTTCCGGCGAAGAAATGTGACGCGTAGACGCATATCAAATACCGTATTACATCCGAGGGATTGAGGATGAGAAGCGGACTCGCCCGAGGTTTGCTGATTGGGAAGATAATTTTACATGCTCTCATGTCCGGAAACGGAATACGTCCGGATTCGGACTCATTTTAATATTTTGACTGAAATATATTGATGGTAAATATATATATATAATCATATATCAATTATATCAAATGAGATTGAAATTTAATAAAAAAAAAAAAGCGATGTTTGTTTTTTTTTTTTAAACTTTTTAAGTATTAAATTTTTAACTAATCGAGAAACAAATATATCTGCGTGTTTAAAAAAAAAAAAATTCTATAAACTCACTCCGTCAAATAATTTTTGAAATCAGTTTTAATCACGGATGAAATCTCGTACTGTACGAGGAAGTCCATCTTCGCTTGGCTATCGAAGATGGAGGAAGTCGAGATTCCAAATATGACGTCCCGAAGCACAATGGCGCAAAAAATGTTTATTCAAACTGTCGTATTGTTCGAGAACGCCTGAATTTCGATTGATAGATTGATTGCTTGATGCTTAACGTCCAGTGAGCAATATTTCAGCTATATTCAGGACGAGAACATGTTTACAATAAATCAATATGTAGGTTGAAAACGGGGGACGGATAGGCCAATGGGCAAAACAATCTAAATGCCACGGGACTCGAAACAAGGAAAGGTGATGGGTAGGGACGGCGAATTTAGCCAGTGCAACAGGTCTCCTATGGACCACTCATCATGAGCATAATGCTCATAAAGAGCTGTTACACTGGGTTCTTTAACGTGCGAAGAGGGTGGCAATCTCTCAACACGGGACCTCGGTTTTATTTACGTCTTATCCGAAGGACGGGTTGGTTGTGAATTTATACATCCCGCACAACCGACGGACGCCCCTTCAAGCCGAAGAAGCTCTCGGTCCCATTTCCATACCCCGAGGTTCCCGCTGGGTTGCTGACTTTCGAATCAGAACGTCCGAAGCAGAAATCCATATCGAGACGTGGCAATTCCGAAAATACAATACTAAAGAAATGGAGTTTCAACACACTTCCGGTTGTTGGCTAAAGGCTTTGTCGACCGGGTGACTACCAATTGATTGATTACTTCTACAATACTAATTTTATAGTCTTTTGTTTGACACAACATGAGCTCCAACCCTCGATCTACCGTTCTTGAGATGAGCATGCTAGCCAATACACCACCGATGTGGTTGTAGGCCATTTGAAAAAATAAATCTGCATATTCATGAATAATTCATCTCGAATCTGATTGGTTCCGTGGCGTTTGCAGAATGGGTATTATTTGCGCTTACATTACATTTTGCTAAACCAGAAAAAAAAAACGAAGTGCTAAATAGCCAAAATATATACATTTTGTATATTGCACTGAGTCAGTTTCTTCCATGTAATGAAATCATTTTCTCTCAATTTCTTTTAGATATGACATCCATTAGTAATGTATTTAATACGCTTACTTTGTGTCATGACATATGTTAAGTGTGTTCAAAGTCAACAGTTACCGATAAATGAAGTGACATCAGAAGCACAAGAACAAACACAGCCTGCTGATGAGATAGTTATAAAGCTGAACCCCGGAGGTACACATGAAGACCTGGACCAAATCTTAAAACGACATCCACAGTTTGTCTTCTCAAAAGAGGTAACTAAATACAGCAATGTATAAACATATACACACACGCACGCCATATTGGTGATAGGCCTGTATGAGTTGTTAGGTAATCCAACTACCTAACTTATTGAGCCACCCGGGCCCTAAAGATTTGAAAATACAACAGAAGCAAATCATGTAATACTCAATAAAGAACTTAATATTGATCATCTAAAAATAATAGAACAAAGGTATAAAAGTATATATGAAAATAAAAATTGTTCTAATAACAAACTCAAGCTTTTAATTTTTTAATTTTTGAAAACGGAATATTAACAATAATATTGTTAAAAATGGTATATCATGTTTGTTTTAATAAGAAAGGGCGTGAGGGGGGTGGTGGGGTGGCGTACGCCCCTTACTCATCCATCTGAATCCGCCACTGCCTCTACCACACAGGCACTTGTTTCAGTCAAAAAATATATGCCCTCTCCTCTTCCTTACTTCAAGGTAAACAGCTGTCCTTTTCCCCTTCCACACTACGCCTCAATATTTTTTGCTTATTTGTGATCCTTTTGCTGACCCAATTATATACTAGTAGTTACAATCCCGAGATATTTCTCTTTTCGACGCATCCATAAAAACACAACCATAAAAGCAGTTTATAATACACCACTGTGTAGCATCACCACCGGATATAGGTACCCTCGAAGCGGGTGGAAAAACAAACGTGAAGTCAGGTAAGGTCAAATTCTTCTTATTTTCATTATATTCTACGTTTTGCTGACAAGTAAAGTTTTGTGATATTGATTCCTAATAATGTAGCTACTATTTAAGGCTGATTATGATCCATAATTGGCTTTCTCTCTCTTCAAATCTTCAGAATCGGATCGGGTGGTACCTGTTCAAAGAAGCATGTGACAAGTTCAAAGTTGTAAAAAACATGTTTATCCTTCAACTATTCATTTTACGTTTCTGTAGAACAAAGTTTTATCATATTTAAGCTTGAACAACACTGTATTTCGAAATAAACTATTGTTTTCACAGAGAAATTCACGCAAATCAAGCGGATAAATTGTACGGCGAATAGTTGTTTACTGTACGGCAAATAGATACCTTTCTATTTGACGTACAGCGATGTCGCTTTATTTACATGTGGATTTTGAAAAACTCGAAAGATCTTTTGGATAATCTTAAATCAAGATCTTTCTCTCAAGTATCCTCCATCAAAACTTTTGATTTTTTAACCTATATACCACCCTACCGCATGACAAATTAAAAACCCGCTTAAAAGAAACAATCCACAAAGCTTTCAGTCATAGAAATGATGGCTCAAAATTTGTTGTGTTAGGTTACAATTCCACATATTTTTCTAACAAAATTAAAAAAGGTAAAACATGCTACTCCGAGGAACAAGTGATCAGTATGTTGGAATTTCTCATCGATAACATATTTGTCTCTTTTGGAGGGACATTGTTTCAGCAGGTCGTCGGCATACCAATGGGTACGAATTGTGCCCCTCTTCTAGCCGATTTATTTTTATACTCATATGAGTCGGAGTTTCTTCAAAAACTTGTTAAAGATAAGAAGATTCATGAAGCTAGAGCCTTTAATTTCACATACAGGTATATTGATGACGTTTTATTGATCAATAATTCTAGATTTGCAGAATTTCGTCCATTGATATATCCTCCAGAGCTGGAAATTAAAGAGACCACAGATACAGCTTCGTCCGCATCATTTTTGGACTTATACCTCGAATTTGACGACAGTGGTCAACTCAGTACTAAAATTTATGATAAACGAGACGACTTCAATTTTAAAATCATAAATTTTCCTAATATGTGCAGCAATATACCAGCTTCCCCTGCATATGGTGTTTACATCTTGCAATTGATTCGTTATGCAAGAGCCAGTAGCAATTATTCTGATTTCTTGATGCGTCATCTTTGTCTGAAAAACAGGCTACTGGACCAGGACTATAAAAAGATTCGCTTTTTTCGATCTCTTATAAAGTTTATATTCCGATATCAAGATCTTGTCGGAATATATTCTGTCTCTGCAGATACAATCGTAAAAGATACATTTTCATATAGTGAAAAATGTATAAAGATAAGGAATTGGTATACGTGGTTTACAATGTCAAAGATATTTTCTCTGAATGTGTGACGTAAAACTATTTTTGACATATACAGTCGTAATTAAAATACTTAAAAGGACTCATAGCTAATGATGGTGATGGTTCACGAGATATATAAGACACCCTCCTAACTGAATTTAGTACAGTTTGACTCTATTTTACCTATTTTGTTCCAGTATTGTAATAAATGCTGTTATAGTGACAACCAGAACCTTTGAACCGTAATGGAGGCGAGAAGTTGGCGTTGTAAAATCTGATTCAATCCACCATTTCTTTAGAAATGCCTGTACCAAGTCAGGGCCATTGCGGTTTCCTAGTTTCCCGGTTGTTGACTGATTTTGTCTGTTTATTGATTTATGAGTTTTTAATTTCCCTTTGGAAGATTGCTCTGTGTTCGGTAATTTTGTTATTACCCTTATTTCTCTGTGAAAACAATAGTTTATTTCGAAATACAGCGTTGTTCAAGCTTAAATAGGATAAAACTTTGTTCTACAAAAACGTCAAATGAATAGATGAAGGATAAACGTGCTTTTTACAACTTTGAACTCGTCTCATGCTTCTTTGAACAGGTACCACCCGGTCCGATTCTGACGATTTGAAGAGAGAGAAAGCCAATTATGGATCATAACCATCCTTAAATAGTAGCTACATTATTAGGAATCAATATCACAAAACTTTACTTGTCAGAAAAACGTAGAATATAATGAAAATAAGAAAAAAAATTGACCTTACCTGACTTCACGAGGTACCTATATCCGGTGGTGATGCTACACAGTGTACACACGGACTAGACTGTGGAATTCACATATAAAAAATATATATATGTAGCTAAAAGGTAAAAGCACTATGTTCTAGCTATATGGTATAAAAGCTAAAATAATGAATGTTTATCACATCTCTACTTAATTTTACTACTGCTTAAAATAGCTTTTATTCATGCACTACGACATAAAAGTTAAAATAAATGAATGTTCATCACTCTGTAGTCTTAATAGCTCATTGTTATACTTCTGGTACATCCCCTATTTTCCTACAGCGTTCCAAGTGCAGATCGTAGCACATAGCTCTAGCCAGACTTTCTATTTCTTCCTGTTCTTTCGCATTACAGTTGACTTTTTTGCTAGTACAGTCCATTATCAGTTGAAGGAGATTTCCATGTTCTACTATTTTTTCATATCTATTTGCGGCATCTGCGTTGACATAGTTTCTAATTTTATGCAGGTATTTGCTCCTTATCACTTCGAGTTCAGCACATTCTAATAAGAAATGTTCTATATTTTCTTCAGCCTTTCTACATATGAGACATATCGGGTTCATTCTTGAGTCATACTTGGCCCTTTTTGCTTGTACCATATATGTTTGTGACAGCAAGCGTGCTTTAACTTCCCCTGCCCTGACATGTCTTGTATTGTGCTTCACACTTTTCCAGCTGTTATGTACTTGTTTCAATGGCTGTTTTGTATTTCTAAATATTGAAGGGTTGTTTTCTCCTGTTTTTCCATTTCAAACTTTTCTTTCCAGTGGCTGTTTGTTCTTTGGTCTATTAGTTTTTTCCAATTGTATTTTGAAATGGGTTCTTGCAGGTATACACTGCACTTCTGGAGGCTGTATTTTTGTAGTGTTTTTTCCAATCTACCAATAAAGTCATCTGTTTGTTCTGAAATAGCTACTTGTCGGCATAGGATCTCATATTCAATTGTGTCATTGTTCCTTGCTATATTCATAAAGAAGGTCAGGAGGTTTTTCTCTATGGTGATTTGAATAGGTTCAGCACCAATCATTACATAGACAGCTGTATTCGCTGTGTTGTTAGGCAGCCCTGTAGTTGTCTCAGAATCTTCCTCTGTGCTAGCTCTAACATTTCATGGTCCTTATTAGTGAGGCTCATAATTTCTAGGCCATATATACATCTTGGTATTGCGTATGTTCGCCATAACTTATGTGCTATTGCAGGTGAGAACCCACGTCTCACGTGCAGCCCTGCTCCCAATAGACTGTAAATTGTGGCTCTACCGGTCCTTATTCTGTCAGGTATGTCTACTTTATTTTTATCATTCCTTTTGATACCAAGATGTTTCGTCTCATATGTTGGTTTTATGGTGTTTTTACCTAACTTCAATTCTTGCTCAAATTTTCCTTTATTGTTGTAGATGATGGCATCACATTTGTCTGCATTGATTTTGACAAGATCTCTATTTGTATGGTAACTTACAATATCAAAAATTCCCTGAGTGTCTTCTATTGAGTTAGCAAGGACTGCAATGTCATCTGCACAGGTTGGCACTGGTACTGGAATGTTCCCAATATTTGTTCCAAGACCACTTTTAACTATGCTGTCTAGTATTACATTGTTGTAACATTTGTACAGGGAAGTAGATAGTTTTGCTCCTTGTTGAATGCCTTGCTTTACCTCTACTTTTTCTGAGTGTTGTCCTTCACATTTTACTTTTATGTTCATTCCTCTGTATAGGTTTCTTAAGAGGATCCACAGTTTTCCCATTATTCCATAATGGTATAGTTTGTTGAACAAGATCTCGTGGTTCAGTTTGTCAAAGGCTTTTTCTGCATCCAAAAAGTGTTACCAAAATTAGCAGATGTTTAAGTTTTTTGCTTTCTGCTATTGCTTCAGAGGTGATGAAAGCTACAAAGAGGGAGGAAACTCCTTCTGTAAAACCCCGTTGCAGGCTATTCTGTATAGAGTTGATTTTATCATCTATCCTGTCTTTTAATATGCTTTGTAATATTTTAGAAAATATTTTTGTAACAGTTATTCCCCTGTAGCTGGGTTTGTTTTATCTTTGTCCTTCTTTAAAACTGGTGTTAGTATACCTCCCTTTAGAAATAGTGGAACATCTAGGTATATGATAACATTGTTTAGCACATGTACTATAAATGGCGTCAGTTCTTCTGTTGCAAGTTTATAGTGCTCTGCAGATATTCCATCCTCGTCTGGGGCCTTTCCGGATTTTAGCTTTCTAATAGCCTTAATGACATCTTCTGTTGAAACATGTTCTATCGCATTTCCATTTTCTCCTTCTAGTTTCTCTATTATGCTATTCTGCAGTTCAAACATTTTGAGCTTTTCAGGATCGAAATTTTTTTCAAGGGCAGGCGTTGCAAGTTTTTGGAAGTGGTATTTCCACATATCTAATATGCCTTGTCTATTGTCGGCTGACTTTCCATCCATCTTTAATATTTTTGTATTTGTTATAGATGTTTTCCTTTGTTGGTTTACTAGTTTGAAGAAGAGTTTAGTGTCTGAACTTGATGCCTTCATAATTTGCTCTGCTGATTTGTCCCTTTGTGAAGCGTAGGCCTGTCTTTATGCCTTTCGAAATACCCTTTTTGCAGCCACCATTTTTACCTTCAGTTCATTCACTCGATCTTGTGGTTCACCATGTTGTTTCCATATTTTGTGCGCATCTTTTGCCTTTTTTGATGCGTCTCCTATTTTGTCATTCCATATTAATTTTCCCTTGGGCTTTGATTTTATTTTAAGTCTGTATTTGGACATCGACGCTTCTCCAGCTTTGTGTAGCACCTTTTCTAGATCTTTTACATCCCGCTCTACATCATGCACCTTTTGAATTGCGCATTAGGCGAGCCATCCCATCAGTAATTGTCTCTTTGTTTATTGCAGTGTCACAATCACTCCATTTTGGTTTAGCTATAATAACATTTGTTAATTCTCTAGCTTTTGTCAACTGGCAGTTCAGCGTAATTATTACTGGAACATGGTCTGATGTATTCTATGGGCTCATATCAGATATATTGACCTCTTGTACTTTGTTTTTCAGCTGTCTGTTTTCTTTTCTAATAGAAAATAATCGATCTGACCCACGGACAGTCCATTATGATGGTAAAATGTAGGTTTAGGAGGACAATTTTCTGTTGCTCTCAAATCTCTTTCCATGCAGTATGTTTTGAATATCTTATCATGTGGTGTTGTATGCCTGTGTAGGGACCCATTCATATCTCCACACATCATTATCTGATGTGTATCTTCGTACTTTATCATGATTTCATCCAGTTGTGCAAGGGTGTCCTTGTATTCCATATCTGAGTTATTACTGTTTGAAGGCATGTACACATTGATTAAGCATATTGGTTGCTGTTGCTGTATTCTATTTCCTCCATCTGGTGTTACTTTGATATTGTCATCTATATCTTTATTCCATATGATCGCGACACCTCCATAACCTCTTTTCATGGATATATTGAAATCTGGGTCATTATCATCATCTACACTTTTTGCTGCATAGGCTATATCCTTTGTGATGTCAGCTAGGATATTTTTCACTGCATTGAAGAGCCAATGTTCCTGTAGACATATGATCCTTACTGTTTTAAGTAATGATTTTATATATTCAGTGTTGGACTTGACATTCTGTACATTGAGAGTACCTATAACGAGCTTCTCCCTTTTATTTTGTTCCACCTGCCGCAGTCTAAAAAATGATTTGGCTTTGGGTTTTGGTTTTCTGTGATCTATTCAGTTTGAAGAGACCGTTCTGATCCTTCTGGACGGTGACCACTGCTCTCAGTACACCGTTGAGAGGAGAACCTCTGGCAGCAGCCTGGCGAGATTGGGTCCGGCGGGGCGTCCCCACCACCGGAAGCCTGATGATGAGGATCAGAACGATCTCTTTTTCCTGGAAGACCTAGATCAATCGTTATCTGTTCGTTAGTCTGTTCTGAGTTTATCATATAAGACTGTATCGCTTGGTCATTGTCCCTATGATTTTGACTTTCTTCAGTCTGAGTTACAGGGCCATCAGCACTTTTATTATCATCATTATTACTTTGTTGACTGGAGCCTGCTAATGGCAAATGTTGCTCTTTGTCGTTTCTGTTGTTCGTTGTATTCTTTGTCTGGTTAAGGACTACATTGTCAGATCTTACTGGTTAAGGACTACATTGTCAGATCTTACTGGTTAAGGACTACATTGTCAGATCTTACTGGTTAAGGACTATATTGTCAGATCTTATCTGGCCTTTCTTGGTAGATACTTGCTGTTGTTCCCTCTTAAGGCTGGAGTTTGTGTTACTCATCTGCTCCCTGGTATGACTCACTTGTGATTGCTCTCTCTGTCTTTCTTGTATTCTTATATTCTGTCCTGGTAGTTGTCTGCCAGGGTGGACATATTCTCCTGGTCTGGTATGTACCACATTATCATTCACCATTTATGTAGGTTTATAGCTGTTTCTTTGCCTAGTGTGTTGGGCTTGTACAGGTACTTGGTAGTAATGTTGGGGTGCAGCATGTGTAGCTGGCTTGTATCCCATTGCATGGCTGTGGTATATTAGTGGCCCTTGATTGGTTTGTGCATACGCTCGATACTGTGGTATTTGTACAGGTGGTATTTGTACTGGTGGTATTTGTACTGGTGATATCTGCACTGGTCTAAAGTTATGCATTCTATCAGTATTCGAGTGGTGTACATGTAAATTAGGGTTTTATCTTAAACTGTGGCCCGACTCTTGATCATTACTTTTGATATATGTATTTTGCCACATTCCTATGTCCCTCTCCATTTCTAGCATTTGCACCCTATTTTTAAGCTCACTGATGTCTATTTGGTGTTTCAGCTTTAAGTCTCTATTTTCCATCTCCAGTCTAAAGTTGTTGAGTATCATATCAAGCTTACTATCTAATTGATCTTGTAGTTGGCCATAGCAGTTACAGTTAGTTTTGTTTGGCTTTTTGATGTTTATATTATTAAGTGCTGAACTTTCTTCTACTTGCATTCGCAACAAGTTTATGGTGTTCTTGTAATCCATGTTGGTATCCTCCATCATTACTATTCTGGCTTTACATTGTGCAAGCTGTTCCTCAAGCTGTTGTGTATGAACAATTTCCTTGCTTCTCTGCTGCTTTTTCTGCTTATTCTTGCCATTTTTTATGGAGTCGTCCACTATATTTGTGTTCTCGCTATTCATGGTTGTAGGTGAAATTTGCTTTGGCATAGTCTCTTGTCGTGGCTCTTTATCTCTACTCTCTGCTTTATCTTTTTGCCGTCTTGTAATATGTTCATCTATACTGCTTTCTTCTGTTGGTTTTTGAGTGGCGAGCTTATTTCTTTGATTTTGGCCCTCAATAGTAGACATGATATGATTAGCCTGGTTAAAATCATAGCTGTTGATTTTAGGGAACGTTTCATGCTCTTGTTTGTCTTGAGTTGTATTGTACATGGTGTAGTGACCTTCTGGGTTCTGCATTATCACTAAATTTTCCTCATTTATATCTATGTTGGATTGCTTTGGTATGGTTTCCTGTATATCCAATGCTTTACAGCTCTTACATGTATATTCTTGCTCCTCATTATAGTTATCTGGTAGATTTTCACATCTATAATGTATTGATTGTTTACATACCTCGCAGTCTATGGACGCATCAGGATTTATTTCATCACTGCATACAGCCACTTCCGATCCGGTCTAAATTGATTTAGAAACTAAAAAAAAAGAAAAAAAGGTGCTTTAAAAATCAAATGTCAGTAATTTGGAGTTGAACATATTTTTATAATCTGCATTGGAACAAATATCTGTATTTTAAAGGCTTACTTTACATTTGAGAGGAGATGATCATGATAGCATTGTTACACATGGCCGGTCTAGAGAATTCCGAATGCATATGGAAAATCCAGCACAAACCGGAAGGGGCTGTATTCGTTTCAATGACTGAAACATAGAAAATGCGACGTTCGCTGAATATTCTTGTCCAATTCGTCTAAGGGGGGGGGGCCCGGTAGGTATATTTAAATGTGGCAGTCGAAAAGTGAAATATCTCGGGAGTGTAACGATATCATTGGGTCAGCGAAAGGATCACAAATAAGCGAAAAATATTGAGGCGAAGTGGGGAAGGGGAAAAGGGAAGATGCTTACCTTGAAGTAAGGAAGAGGAGGGGGCATATATTTTTGAATGAAACAAGTGTCTGTGCTCCACCACTAAAACTAGTCGCCATGATGTAGCTGAAATATTGCTGAAAGTGGCGTTAAACACAAGACATGAAATCAAATCAAAAACAAACGTTTTAATTTCTTAATAAATTTGTCTCTGTAGTATTCAATTGCTGGACAGACCTACTATCTGCTGAAGCTTGATAAATCTATAAATAGCTTTCGTCAAATGGCAGTGACTGGAATGAAGGATGGAGACCCTGAGGTCGAGAGTATGAAACAGGAAGATAAAGTGAGTACACTTGTTTCTTTCCGATGTATTTGTTTCCTAGTTGCGAATAGATATACATGTATAAACAATATACAGTCATACCTGTCAATGCAGTCACCTGTATTAAAAGGTCACATTTTTCTTGTCTACTCATAGACCATTTCATATCAATTGAACCTACTTTAAGAGATCACCTGTTCTATAAGGCCACTTTATCTTTATCCCAAAGGTGACCTCTTAAGACAGGTTTGACTGCACGTGCATTGTCGGATTTTCTGTCCTGTTTCGAGGCGAGTATAAATACATTTTATATTTTCCGATGATGTACGTAAATTTTGTATATACTGCAATGTCACTGATACAAAAAAAAGAGTTAAATTTACACACAAAAACATTGGACTTCTTAGGCCATGCAAAGTTAATTACTTGGTTCTCAGGCCCTTTTTTGTCAAAATTGATGAGGGAGGGCGGCATTTTTTTTTATCCTTTTACTGCTGTAAAAAGTGATGAGGGAGGCATTTTTTCTTCTTTTTTTGTGTGAAAAATATGGCAATGTATAAATCTTTTCATGACTTTATTGAAAATTTCAATTTTATTTCTTCCGATGGCGCCAGAAACATCACAAGTGGTTAATTTTTATGGAAACGTCCAATCCGCTGGTCCCAACGTACCATTTTTTTTTAATCTCCGTAAGCAATTCCAATAAGGTACAAGCTTCGGAGAAGCCCCCTATTATGTTTCCTGGTAAAACTGGCAAACATTTGTGCCTAATTTGCACAGAAACTATTGACATTTTGTCTAAATGTCAAACGGAAACACGTTTTTTATTTATACATTGTCATAACGATGCTTTAAATCTCATTTAAGCATGGTGCGTTTTAAAGCGTTTCACCGACCACGCGATATAAGAGTAAAACGGATGCGGTTGTTTTTTCCGTACGGACAGCGCTACCGCATTAAATTTTTTTTTTTACTATTTTTGCAAAAAAATCGGCAATGCGGCGACGAATTTCCACATGCCTGAGAACCAAGAAATTAACTTTGTATGGCCTTAGTTGTATTATTTTTGTAGGATTACTAAGTATTGCACAGTACGCTTTCGGCCAGTATCTTATGCGCTTAGCAACAAGGGATACTAGGTAAAAGCTGTATACCTGCTAAATGTTTTTCAGCAAAATCTAGTGTAACAAAATCATTATTTATGAAAAAAAATCTTTTTCACTTTGCTCTACATAAGACACAGAGTACCAGGAGAATCTATGTCTGGTAGACATAATGTTTTATGGAGTACACCTCGCCATGAGTGGGTTTCGAATTGACAAATAGCTCATTTCATAGGTGTTTTATGGAGTACACCTCGCCATGAGCGGGTTTCGAACTGACAAGTAGCTCATTTCATAGGTGTTTTATTGAGTACTCTTCGTCGTGAGTGGGTTTCGAACTGACAAGTAGCTCATTTCATAGGTGTTTTATGGAGTACAACTCGCCATGAGCGGGTTTAGAACTGACAAGTAGCTCATTTCATAGGTGTTTTATGGAGTACACGTCGCCATGAACGGGTTTCGAATTGACAAGTAGCTCATTTCATAGGTGTTTTATCGAGTACACTTCGCCATGAGTGGGTTTAGAACTGACAAGTAGCTCATTACATAGGTGTTTTATAGAGTTCACTTCGCCATGAGTGGGTTTAGAACTGACAAGTAGCTCATTTCATAGGTGTTTTATAGAGTACACTTCGCCATGAGCGGGTTTCGAACTGACAAGTAGCTCATTTCATAGGTGTTTTACCGAGTACACTTCGCCATGAGTGGGTTTAGAACTGACAAGTAGCTCATTTCATAGGTGTTTTATGGAGTACACCTCGCCATGAGCTGTTTTCGAACTGACAAGTAGCTCATTTCATAGGTGTTTTATGGAGTACAACTCGCTATGAGCGGGTTTAGAACTGACAAGTAGCTCATTTCATAGGTGTTTTATGGAGTACACCTCGCCATGAGCGGGTTTCGAACTGACAAGTAGCTCATTTCATAGGTGTTTTATGGAGTACACCTCGCCATGAGCGGGTTTCGAACTGACAAGTAGCTCATTTCATAGGTGTTTTATGGAGTACACGTCGCCATGAGCGGGTTTCGAATTGACAAGTAGCTCATTTCATAGGTGTTTTATGGAGTACACCTCGCCATGAGTGGGTTTCGAATTGACAAATAGCTCATTTCATAGATGTTTTATGGAGTACACCTCGCCATGAGCGGGTTTCGAATTGACAAGTAGCTCATTTCATAGGTGCTTTATCGAGTACACTTCGCCATGAGTGGGTTTAGAACTGACAAGTAGCTCATTTCATAGATTTTTATAGAGTACACCTCGCCATGAGCGGGTTTCGAATTGACAAATAGCTCATTTCATAGGTGTTTTATCGAGTACACTTCGCCATGAGTGGGTTTAGAACTGACAAGTAGCTCATTTCATAGGTGT
>MJUT01004116.1:435631-458180 GCA_002080005.1 Gigantidas platifrons | reverse complement strand
CCTGTCATTTGCGCGCATTTAGCACACGGTAACAAAACGGACTAGACAAGCAAAAAGTTAAAATTCTCCATGAAAATTTCACTTTCAAACCATATTTTTTTAATTATTTTTAAACGCTATTAAAAGCACATTTTGAATATATGAATTTTTTTTTAATTGTTGCTACATTAGTTAAATTTTCTTACCAAAGAATACATTGTGAATATATTTTTCCGTTTAATATGTCTTGTTACACCATCTTTGGAATATTTCGCTTCATCTGCTAGCTGCCATATTTGAAAAAACTGCCGAAAACGTAGTATGACGTCATAGCGAATTGTGCGTAGATTTCTTATTGCAATTCCCGCAAATTTCCGCACAAAAATAAGATCTTCCGATTAAAATTACTAGATAGTCCTCGTTTTCCATGTTACAAGTTACACGCAATTTTTTTTACGAAGATTATTTTGTAAGGGTTTTGATTTAATTTAATCTAATTGTATTATTATTTAAAAAGGTATAATTATGTAACCCTGTCCTATAAGATACAAAATGTCTTATCAGTATGCATTTATTTCAAAATTATAATACATTTTACGAGGAAAATTACGTACATTTCATAGAGTGCACCAATACTGTGCACAGCGTCTATATGTTATATGGATTTGAATTGATTGATACCGAAAATATCAGCCTGCCGAGCCAGAATATGAAGTTTGTTGGCGAGTGAGCAAAGCGAACGAGTCACAAACTTCATATTCTGTCGAGCAGGCTGATATTTTTCAGTATCAATCATATTCACATTCAGATGACATATTTATCATCCTTAAATCAAACATAAACACGGATACATCTATATTTATATTTTCGCGGGAAAGATTACATGATTCAAAATACGCTTCCCTAAAACCGTAGTTCATAAGTAGTTTGCAAATATACCATTTATTTTTACAGGTTTATATAAATGTTACGATTGTTGCATTTTTCCTTTAATTGTGATATTCATTGGGTTTTTTTTTATTACAAACATCAAAGTCACCCATTTTCATTAAAGCTTTTGCTTACCAATGCCGTTCCGATTTAGAAAACACGAACGTCACAACCTTCCTTATGACGTAAAAAATTATGACGTCTCAGCAGAGGTTATCAAGAATTGTGTAAAGTACATTTTTGTAGGACGATGTTTGTTGATATTTCTAACACTACAGTTCCTAATTTGATATATGTATAAACAAAATAATGTTAACTAGCTAATGGTGTCGATGAATTTTATTTATTTTTGCCATCTTCACAGGAATTATCGTTTAAATGTTAAGAGAATTTGGTGATAACTCCTGTTGACTGTTGATAAGTCCTGCTCAGCCCACACGGACTTTGATACGAGTTTTGCTTATGGAGCGAGCAGGTAGATATATCCGGAGGGAAGGATGATAAGTATATGTTATCTGGATGTGAATTGATTGATACCGAAAATATCAGCCTGCCGAGCCAGAATATGAAGTTTGTTGGCGAGTGAGCGAAGCGAACGAGTCACAAACTTCATATTCTGTCGAGCAGGCTGATAATTTTCCGTATCAATTATATTCACATTCAGATGACATGTTTATCATCATTAAATCAACCATAAACACGGATACATCTATATTTGTATTTTTCGCGGGAAAAATTACATGATTCAAAATATTCAAAATACGCTTCCCCAAAACCGTAGTTCATAAGTAGTTTGCAAAATATACCATTCATTTTTACAGATTTATATAAATGTTAAGATTGTTGGATTTTCCCTTTAATGGGGATATTCATTTTTTTTTATTACAAACATCAAAGTCACCCATTTTCATTAAAGGTTTTGCTTACCAATGCCGTTCCGGTTTAGAAAACATGACGGTCACAACCTCCTTTATGACGTAAAAAATTATGACGTCTGAGGAGAGGTTATCAAGAATTGTGTAAAGTACATTTTTGTAGGACGATGTTTGTTGATATTTCTAACGCGACAGTTCTTAATTTGATATATGTTTTAAAAAATAATGTTAACTAGCTAATGGTGTAGATGAATTTTATTTATTTTTGCCATCTTCACAGGAATTATCGTTTACATGTTAGGAGAATTTGGTGATAACTCCTGCTGACTGTTGATAAGTCCTGCTCAGCTCACGCGGACTTTCATACGAGTTTTGTTTATGGAGCCAGCAGGTAGATATAGCCGGAGGGAAGGATGATAAAATTGTTTTATTATACTTTATGCAAATTTCTTACATTATCCATTCATTTCATTGGACAAGCGGCATTTGTTAATTTTCACTAACCTTTCATAAGCCCCGCCCATCCCTAGCAACATGTGATAATATTAGCAACGGGTGTTAATGCCTAAAATTAACACCCGCTGAGCCCGAAGTTTGCCGATCCAGACAAATTAACACCCGCTCCGGCCGAGGTTTACCGATTCTTATTTCCTCATCATTTCCGTTATTACCAGACGACAACAAACCGTCAAACGCTCGTCATGGCGTTTGTTGACATTACGGAGAATAATATCTCTGAATTAATTAAATAAATTGAAGCGTACACGAAGCCAAATGACGCCTGATTTTTACATTTTAAACTGGAAGTCTTCATATGACGTCATGTTGTTAATGTTCCAAATTCGTCAACAACATTTCGCGAAATTTTAATTCGTGCGATTTTTAGAGCATGAATATGCAAGAATGATATATTTTTATTTACAATATTGAATTTAAGAACTATAAGTATTGAACGGTATTAAAATTTAATGCCAAACATTTCAAACAACAACTGCACTGTAAATTTTCATTTTTTTTTCAAAATGAGAAAGAATACATTGGCTTGAAAATTATTTATGCAATAGTCAGAATATAGAAGCAAACATGTGATAATATTTATCAAAATATACTATTAGCATTTTACATTAATTGTTATAAACATTTTGTTATTATCTTGCTAAATTTGATGTTTTGTTGTTGTTAATGTAATGTAAGTCTTAATTTATGACTTTTTATTTTTTTAACAATTGTCCCAATAACATAATGCACACTTGAATTATTAGGCATTCAGTATAATAAAAAACATACTGTCCTTGGATGAAGGTGTTAGGGTGATTAACACACTCTGTGTTAATCTACCCTAACACCTTCATCCAAGGGCAGTATGTTTATAATAGACAACAGTACTATTATATTATCATGGACATCAGTACTACTATAATATCATAGACATCAGTACTATTATATATATTTTATTACATACTTAGTTAAAATAAAGGCATTTTTGTATGACCAATATGACCGGAAGTAAACTGTCCATATTTTCACACCCCGGGAAAATAACCGGTTATTAGGTGCCCCTCGTGCGCTTCAGACAAAATAAACAGCTTCCGGTGTTTACGTCTGCAGATGTCCGAAGTATGTAATAAATAGTTTAATACATGGGCATTTCCATATTGGCCTGGTTATCTTCCCTCGACCCGTATTGGCCCTCGACTTCGTCTCAGACCAATATGGGTGTCTCGGGATGATAACCAGGCCAATATGGAAATGCCCATGTATTAATCTGTATTTATTAACCAGTAGGTTATATTATGAATACTACAGACTGGTTTGTATTTATACAGCAAGAACATTATTTTGCTCCAAAATGCTTTGCTGATCTATTATGGCTTTTAAAGCAATAATGGACTGGTAAAAGCCATAATGGACCGGTCCATTATGGCATTCTTCAAAAAGAATGAAGATTACCTAAAAATTTTCATAAAATTTCAAAATTCTAAATTCAATAAAAAAAAATTTAAAGTTAAAAATTAAAAAAAAAAATTTATATTTCAAAAATAAAAAAAAAATTCAAAAAAAAATTCAAAATGTTCATAAGATTTCAAAATTTAAAAAAAAATTCAATATTTCAAAAATTTAAAAAAAATTCAGTTTTCATAAAATTTCAATTTTCATAAAATTTCAAAATTTTAATATTTAAATGATAATATTGAAAAATGATAATACAAACATACTGCCCTTGGATGAAGGTGTTAATCACCCTAACACCTTCATCCAAGGGCAGTATGTTTTTTATTATACTGAATGCCTAATAATTCAAGTGTGCATTATGTTATTGGGACAATTGTTAAACAAATAAAATGTCATAAATTAAGACTTACATTACATTAACAACAACAAAACATCAAATTTAGCAAGATAATAACCTAATGTTTATAACAATTAATGTAAAATGTTAATTGTATATTTTGATAAATATTATCACATGTTTGCTTCTATATTGCATAAATAATTTTCAAGCCAATGTATTCTTTCTCATTTTGAAAAAAAATGAAAATTTACAGTGCAGTTGTTGTTTGAAATGTTTGGCATTAAATTTTAATACCGTTCAATACTTATAATTCTTAAATTCAATATTGTAAATGAAAATATATCATTCTTGCATATTCATGCTCTAAAAATCGCACGAATTAAAATTTCGCGAAATGTTGTTGACGAATTTGGAACATTAACAACATGACGTCATATGAAGACTTCCAGTTTAAAATGTAAAGATCAGGCGTCATTTGGCTTCGTGTACGCTTCAATTTATTTAATTAATTCAGAGATATTATCCTCCGTAATGTCAACAAACACCATGACGAGCGTTTGACGGTTTGTTGTCGTCTGGTGATAACGGAAATGATGTGGAAATAAGAATCGGTAAACCTCGGCCGGAGCGGGTGTTAATTTGTCTGGATCGGCAAACTTCGGGCTCAGCGGGTGTTAATTTTAGGCATTAACACCCGTTGCTAATATTATCACATGTTGCTAGGGATGGGCGGGGCTTATGAAAGGTTAGTGAAAATTAACAAATGCCGCTTGTCCAATGAAATGAATGGATAATGTAAGAAATTTGCATAAAGTATAATAAAACAATTTTATCATCCTTCCCTCCGGATATATCTACCTGCTGGCTCCATAAGCAAAACTCGTATCAAAGTCCGTGTGGGCTGAGCAGGACTTATCAACAGTCAACAGGAGATATCACCAAATTCTCCTAACATTTAAACGATAATTCCTGTGAAGATGGCAAAAATAAATAAAATTCATCGACACCATTAGCTAGTTAACATTATTTTGTTTATACATATATCAAATTAGGAACTGTAGTGTTAGAAATATCAACAAACATCGTCCTACAAAAATGTACTTTACACAATTCTTGATAACTTCTACTGAGACGTCATAATTTTTTACGACATAAGGAAGGTTGTGACGTTCATGTTTTCTAAATCGGAACGGATTAGGTAAGCAAAAGCTTTAATGAAAATGGGTGACTTTGATGTTTGTAATAAAAAAAACCCCAATGAATATCACAATTAAAGGAAGTAACATTTATATAAACCTGTAAAAATAAATGGTATATTTGCAAACTACTTATGAACTACGTTTTAGGGAAGCGTATTTTGAATCATGTAATCCGGGCTTTCCTGCGAAAATATAAATATAGATGTATCCGTGTTTATGTTTGATTTAAGGATGATAAATATGTCATCTGAATGTGAATATGTTTGATACTGAAAAATATCAGCCTGCTCGACAGAATATGAAGTTTGTGACTCGTTCGCTTTGCTCACTCGCGAACAAACTTCATATTCTGGCTCGGCAGGCTGATATTTTCGGTATCAATCAATTCAAACCCAGATAACATATACATAGCCTACCATTTCGGTCAATACTATGGCCTTCAAAAAGAATGAAGATTACCTAAAATTTAAATGGACTGGTTAATAATTTTGCATATTACCTGGACAAGATCACATTATTATATAAATAATAACTGCCTTGTATTTGAAAAGTTGCCGGCGTCAGTTGAGAATTTTACGGTCGTAAATACATGTGTACAATACTTTATCAAATAAACATACAAACACTGAATAATAGATTGAATATAAACACTCAAAATAATAGAGTGAAGTAGTTAGTGGAAACTTTAATTCTTTGAAATTAAGAAATAACTGAAGTTGAAAAGTTGGCGGCGTCACTCGGCGATTTCACGGTCGCATTTGCAGTTGTTGTTGGCGACGGGTACTCGAGGTAGAAAAACGGATATTTTGCGACCGTGAAACCCCAAATTAACACTGATAACAATTCAAATACAATACTGTTATTTTTCTATTCTAATGCAAAACAAAACTATTCCAATCGTTGTTATCAATTGAATTTATAAGCAATGGTCTAAAAATTACAAAAAATTGAAAAGGAAGGAAAATATTGTCCAAGACTTCATAACCTTAATTGCTCATAACTGTCATAGAAAATTTGGACATCATTAGAAAATGTGCAGGGCTATATCGTCAATTTCCCCCGTCCAAACCTAATACGAGGAAGTTTGAAAATCTTGTTTAGAAAAATTTAATAAAGGAAATATTTTTTTAAATTCTTCTTTTCTTTCCCCCAAAAAAAAATTACAAAGCCCCTTTTTTTATGATATAATCCTCAACGAAAACCCTTTCAGACAGTTGGCTAAAGATGTAATTATACATATTTTCCATGTAATTTATGAATGCAATTCTATATTAAAAACATTTTTCCTAATATACTGTTCCTCAAATTTCTCCGTCTGGATTGAAAACAGTTATATACTGTTCCTCAAATTTCCTCGTGTTGGTTAAAAACAGTTATATACTGCTCCTCAAATTTCCCCGTCTGGGTAGAAAACAGTTATATACTGTTCGTCAAATTTCCCCGTCTGGGTTGAAAACAGTTATATACTGTTCCTCAAATTTCCCCGTCTGTGTTGAAAACATTTATATACTGTTCGTCAAATTTCCCCGTCTGGGTTAAAACAGTTATATTTTAAAGGTATATCTATTTTATTATCATAACAGATACGTTAGATTTCCAGAATTCAAAATGGCGGCTCATTCAAGCTTAGAACCATTAGTCAGGACATGTCAACTGATGATTTGGCGGCAAATATTAGCCAATGAGAAAACGTGTTATATAATTAGTGTATTAGAATATCTAATTTGCTTAACAAATGTGATCAATAGTCATAATATTTCTTCACTATTAGGGCCGAGGAGGCAAGGGAAGTATATATGTATGGGCAGCAGGAAACGCTGGTACCGAAGCCGATGGTAATACATCAGAGAGACACTCCAGTATATATATGATTTCTATAACAAGCATCAAGGACAGATCATCTGTGTATTATGGTGAGATTGGTGCCCACATAATGGCCGCTGCATATGGTGGCACTCTAAGGGACAGATTGATGGTAAGAATTTGTGAATTAATTTTCATTGTATATTTTATACACTGAAGGGAAAAAGAAACGCAGGGTCAACATTTTAGGTGATGTAATATTATTTATTCGAATGCTTTTTTCAATATTAATATATAAGGATAAAAACACAAATTTAATCCACAAGTTTTTAAAATTTCATTAGATTTTGATTAATAATTCATTAGTAATTGAAACCAATTTAACAGTACCCCCCCATATGTTAAAGTGAAATCGATTAACTCGTCAATATCTCGTATGCCTCCCCCCTCGCGCATCTGTTACAGCCCAGATTCTCCTGTGCATGAAGCTCATCAGAACATTTATCCTTCGCATGGGCATATTATCCCACTCTTCTAACAAAGCAGCCCTCAATTGGTCGAAAGTAGCGGGGGCATTCTGACGCCCCCTTACTCTCCTGTCCAGTTCGATTGGGGACAAATCTGAACTGTACGGAGGCCAATCGAGTGGGTTAATGTTATGATTGTCGAGAAAATCTTGACAAACTCTGGCTACATGGGGTTGGGTGTTATCCTGCTGGCAAATTAGGTGATGCTGTTGCACAAATGGAACTGCAACCGGCCGGAGGATTTCATCCCCATATCTTACGCCTGTTGAACTGCCGGCTATCACAATCAACGGTGACTTTAACCCGTGAGATATCCCTCCCCAGACCATAAGTGAGCCACCTCCAAACCTATCCCTCTCAAGAACGCAAGCGTCGACGAAACGTTCCCCACGACGTCGGTATACACAACGTCGACCGTCCGGACGAAAAAGAGTGAACCACGACTCATCTGTGAAAAAGACCCATCTCCATTACCTCAATGGAAATTATCTGGGACCATGTGCAGCCAACCAAGCCATACGACGCGCGCGACATGCACGAGTGAACGGAAAACCAATGTAAGGTCGACGAGCTCGCAGATCACACTCGCGCAATCAGTTTCTCAGTTTTTGGATGAATGTGGCGATTATGATTGCCTACCGTAGTTAAAGCGGTTTCAATGGCAGTAACGTGGCGATTACGCAGGTGGGCAAGACGAATGTCCCTATCTTGACGTGGCGCCGTTACGCGCGGACGGTGGGCAACCCTTCCAGTTTCTCTCAGACGACGGACAAGACACTCTATGGTGGAAATATTCACACCACCAAATTTCAAAGCAACTTGTTGTTGCCTTTGACCTTGCATTAGCAATGCAATAGTCTGACCCCTCTGAAGTTCTGTTAGCCGTGGCATGATTACAAGAGATTCAAATTAACTTTAAATAGTGGAAAACGATGTGCATATCTCAAGAGTATAAAGTGGTATGACACAATGTGTTGACGAACTTGTTATCATTATTCTACACGTGTTATTTGCTTTATATCACTTTTTCTATGTCACATGATACCTTTCACGATTGAGTAACTTTAGACACCGATTTTAGTGCACACTGACCAAGCCACTCGTCTGCCCAGTTTTCGTAATTTTACGCCACGCAGTTAAAAAATAAGAGCATATTATGTTACCCTGCGTTTCTTTTTCCCTTTAGTATATATAGCTATTGTTTTTAAAAATGAAATGATGAATGAGTATCTTGACACCTGTTTGATCAAATATAAATAAAATGGAAAAAAAAATCATACCTCACTGTCATTACAGTTCCAAATTACAATAGAAAAATCGGTATCACTAACACACAAATACATGACAGCTCAACATCCTGGCTTGATACAGGCACTACAATAACAAAGTGGCAGGATTAAATTAATTTTATTTAATTTTATTTGAGGATTATTGGTTTTAAACGTCACTCTTGACAAGGACTACTATATTTGGATAGGAGAAAATCTCGCACACTTACAATGGGGAGACAACCAGAAAATCTTGTACACTTACAAAGGGGAGACAACCAGAAAATCTCGCACACTTACAATGGGGAGACAACCAGAAAATCTTGCACACTTACAAAGGGGAGACAACCAGAAAATCTCGCACACTTATAAAGGGGAGACAACCAGAAAATCTCGCACACTTACAAAGGTGAGACAACAAGAAATTCTCGCACACTTACAATGAGGAGACAACCAGAAAATCTCGCACACTTACAATGATGATACAACCAGAAAATCTCACACACCTACAAAGAGGAGACAACCAGAAAATCTCGCACACTTACAAAGGGGAGACAACCAGAAAATCTCGCACACTTACAATGGGGAGACAACCGTAAAACAACTCTTATTGAGCAATAATGTGTTTCGGGTGAAAGTTGGTGGGCTGTTGCAAGGTTACCTTGTATGCCCTGATTCAATACTTCTACATTTACTTGAGAAGATGGCCACTTTTATTCTTCAGCAGATTCCAGAGCATGTAGACATGTAGTTCTTACACAGAGGATAAAGTAGTTCTCAATTTTCACGGGAAATTTTTTTTCTATCTTACACATGGGGGTGCAAGACAAGCTACACGCCCTGTTACCCTCCAAAAGTAATCGTCGCTTCAAGATTTGTCAGTGTTGTTTATAACTCTGCTTGTGATCCTTTGTTAATATTGTTTGTATATGTGATTGAAATAAAATATGCTTTACAAAATATAACGGTAGCAAAAGTCTAATCTATTTTTTAAAACTCTTAATGTTGTGTCATTTGTTTACAACGTGTTTGCGTATGATTTTTGTCAACAGTTAGCACTTATCGATTTCCTGTTTACTGAATCAATCAGCTGGCCGAGTTATTCACGTTTTCTTTACTATTCTTATATTGATTGTGATATGAAAGTCGAATTTTAAATACTATTACAATTTGAAGCGATCGTGATTTGGTGTTTCTGTCACATTGCGTATTATTTCATTGATGGTTGTGATGCGGTCGTCTTCGAATATACACACTAGAAAAAAAAACTTGGGGGATGTCTGTGTAAGAAAAATAATCAAACACCGATGACAGGTCAAGATCGAGAAACCTCAGACACCCTCGGGTAAGATTTCAATCGTTCTCTGACTCTTACCATTGGGTGTCTGAGATTTCTCGATCTTGACCTGTCACCGGTGTTATATTCTATTAATCTAAAATGCCTTTCACTTGATTTAAACAACATTCTATCATTGTATTAGGATTCCTTTAAAATAGATATGTTGACGTCATTCGTGTTGTTATTTATGATGTTATCTCCACATACATAATTACTAGAATCAGAGCTCGTCATATCGGTTTTACAGGGGCCGTCGTGGCAGTGATCGTATGGTAGTTGGATTTACAACTACCTATGCAGTCAGTGCTTATCACCACTGATGTTGTGAGTTCGAATCTCGATCAGGGCGAGGTGTACAAAATTATGTGATAAAGTTTGTCAGTGACTTGTGACAGGTCGGTGGTTTTTCCAGGTCCTCCGGTTTCTCCCACCAATACAATTGATTGCCACGATATAACTGAAATATTGTTGAAAGTGGCATTAAACACCATCAAACAAACAACCAAACAAAGCATATAGGATTTACTGCGTTACTACAAACACTCTTGTTTCTTGTTTCATTTTCATTTTTTTTATTTTTGGTGTTTAACGCCACTTTCAGCAATATTTCAGCTATATCATGGCGACCAGTTTTAGTGATGGAAGAAGCCGGGGAGAACCACCGATCACGGACAAGCAACTGGTCAACTTTATCACTTGCGGCTGTGAGTCGAATGCACCCTTTTTTGTAATTTACAAAGCCGGGCGTGAACCCACGCCGTATTGGTGATAGGCTTGTATGAGTTGTTATATAATCCAACTACCTAACTCATTGAGCCACCCAGATCCTTATATATATAATTGATAAAGCTGAATCAGTTAATCAAAAATCTTTTAAAATTTTCTATAGACAAACTTGATGAAAGCAATACTTTTCCTTTGGACATTCTTGTAAGTGGATAAAAGTGTAACCTCAATATAAAATGTTTGTGTCTTTTTTGTATCAAGGGCTTTTTCAAACACGTTTTTTAAAACAACATTTCTGGTGTAATGGTCAGTGTACTCGCCACGAGTGCAATATATTGTGAGTTCGAGCCACGATCGGGTCAAATCAACAACTATAAAATTGGTATGTGTTGCTTCTCTGCCAAGCACGCATGCAGCATTTAGGAAATAGAACAAAGACGGGTGTAGCTTGGAATCAGGATATTGTGTCAGAGTGTCTAGTCACGAGTGGACTGTTGTTTCAGTGAGTTAGCACTATAAAACAAATCCAACTAGACGTGCTGGTCTAGTCCTCGGACCTCATCATAATTATCAGGCCATTGAAAACTAACTTGTTCTTGCCATGATATAGCTGTAAAATTTCTGAGTTGGCAATCATTCACTCACGTGACGTTTTATAATGGTATGACTATAGCTATATATAATTGTCATGCAGGAAATCATGAAAGGTTTTCTGTGATTAAGTTGAATTTCGTATTACAAAACATGTGTTTTATAGTATCTTGACCCTTCTTAACTGGGGAGTAAAATTCACGAAAATGAAGTTTAATAAAAGTTTGAAAATATTATATAGGTAATCATCTGACGGATGAGGAAAAACAAAGGTCAGCAACATACTATACAAACACAAAAAGATCGAGCAAGAGGGACCCCACTGAAACACGGAGATGAACAGAGATGACACGGAAAGGGGAGAGGGGAGGGGGGGAGCTAATGGAAAAACAAAGGTCAACAACATACTATACAAACACAAAAAATTGAGCAAGAGGAACCCCCACTGAAACACGGAGGTGAACTGAGATGCCCCGAAAAACAAAGGTCAACAACATACTATATAAACACAAAAAATTGAGCAAGAGGAACCCCCACTGAAACACGGAGGTGAACTGAGATGACCCGAAAAACAAAGGTCAACAACATACTATACAAACACAAAAAATTGAGCAAGAGGATCCCCACTGAAACACGGAGGTGAACTGAGATGACCCGAAAAACAAAGGTCAACAACATACTATATAAACACAAAAAATTGAGCAAGAGGAACCCCCACTGAAACACGGAGGTGAACTGAGATGACCCGAAAAACAAAGGTCAACAACATACTATACAAACACAAACAATTGAGCAAGAGGAACCCCCACTGAAACACGGAGGTGAACTGAGATGACCCGGAAGGGGAGGGGGGGGGAGGGGCTAATGAAAAACAAAGGTCAACAACATACTATGCAAACACAAAAAGTTTGAGCTAGAGGAACCCCACTGAAACACGGAGGGGGAGGGGGCGCTACTCAGTTCATAATCTACACGTGGTACACTCCGTGTTAGTTAATATGTACTATTATTTTGCAGACGTCGTTACAGAATCGAGATGGTTGCTATACTGACGGTTTAGCAGGAACTTCGTTTGCAGCTCCTATAGCAGTTGGGATAATTGCATTAGCATTAGAGGCGAAGTACGTATTATGTTTTTCAAAATTTTGTAACTTTAGTTTTGATATATATTCCTGAATTGTTATACCGCCCGCAACGAAGTTGTAGAGGGTATACTGGTTTCAGCATGTCCGTCCGTCTGTAGACAAATCCTATGTCGTACGATAACTTGAGGCTTTGTTTCTTAGAATCTTTTAAAATTTTACCAGCAGCTTATCGGTGAAGAGAGGAGGATCCCTTTCATTTTTGAAGATTTTCAGTTTTTGCCGTTCCAGAGTTATTGGACTTGATATGACGGAAAATAGGATGTTTACCCTATGTCGTATGATAACTTGAGTAGTGTTTCTCAGAATGTTTTGAAATTTTATCAGCTGCTTACCAGTGAAGAGAGAAGGGTCTCTGTCATTTTTGATGATATTCACTTTTATTGTTCCAGAGTTAGGGGCCTTATATTTTATACAATGTCATAGGAAAATTTTAGTAATGTATGATGGAATCTGGTGAAACTAAATAATCATTGTCTGGGTAATAGAGGAGGGTCCCTTTCATTTTTGGTCGGAACAATCAGTAGTGTTTTGATTATGGAAATAGGTTGGACAGATGTGGGGAGCGGGGGGTATATCTTAGTGAGCAGTGCTCACAGTAATACTAGTTAGACCTATTACTATTTGGGAACAGTACCTATCAACTGATTTCTGAAAGTGGCGTTAAACACAATAAACATAATCAATTAAACCTATCAACTGAATATTTATAAACCAAAACAATAGCTGTGACATGGAACAATTGGATTTCAAACTATTTCAATTCCAACTTTCGGAAAAATCCTTTTGTACTTTTTCTTTTGGCCATTGTGTTGTCGGTCCTTCTTTGATGTACGGATTCTGATTGCCCCTTTGGTATCTTCAAACTCTTCTTAGTGTCCTAAGACTATACCTAGTTTAATCCTAACCGGTAAAAACCATGGTGACGATGAACGATTCTTGTGTCTGATTGGTTACGTCGTAAAGTGAAGAAAGACAGACAATACAATGACCAAAATAAAAAAGAACAAAAATTATTGTAGATCATTAGTTCTCTATTTTTCTGTTGACTTTTGTATAATTTGCTTGTGCTTCTTCGACTTGCGGCCTCTAATTGCTTATTTTGTATCTTCAATCTTTTCTTTTATACCAGTATTGAATACATTTTTTTTATTTTACATAACAGCCCAGCTCTAACCTGGAGAGATGTGCAGCATTTAATTGCCCGAACATCTAGAAGACACGATATAACTGATTACCAATATGGACCTGGCTATACATGGAGACAAAATGGAAGAGGATTTTATGGTTTGTTTGATAACTAAAGTAATTGTTTACTGTAATAACAATGGCTGCCGTTGAATTGTTGACACAGTTATTCATTGTCAGTAAATTTCTACTTTAATAACAATGGCTGCCGTTGAATTGTTGACACAGTTATTCATTGTCAGTAAATTTCTACTTTAATAACAATGGCTGCCGTTGAATTGTTGACACAGTTATTCATTGTCATTAAATTTCTGTAGTAATAACAATGGCTGTCTTTGAATTGTTGACACAGTTATTCATTGTCAGTAATTTTCTGTTGTAATAACAATGGCTGTCGTTGAATTGTTGACACAATTATTCATTGTCAGTAATTTTCTGCTGTAATAACAATGGATGTCGTTGAATTGTTGACACAATTATTCATTGTTACTATTTATTTTTGACAAATTACAATTTTAAGTTTTGGTTCAAACTTTACTAATGCTTCACTATTATTTCTCACTAATGAGACAGCACAGTTCCTATTTTTCACCGTGTGAGATATATAGAATCTAACACCGGCAAAAGTGCAAGACAGGGAAATCTTCGACACCCGAGGGTAAGATTACAATCGTTCGCTGACGAGGCTCGCCGAGTCAGCGAACGATTGAAATCTTACCCGAGGGTGTCGGAGATTTCCCTGTCTTGCACTTTTTGCCGGTGTTTGATTTTATTTCTCACTTTTATCAGCTGTTACCTAATTGTTTTGTTTACATTCCCGATCGAGCGTTTTCCCGCAAATTTTGTTTCCATTGCTGAAGTAAATATTCAATTTATTCATATGCATCCGTGTCTTGGCAGTATTTTAAATGTATTTCATAAAAAAATACAATATATTTAATAAATATATGATAAATGTAACTCAACACTACACCTGTGGCTGTGAAAAAATATTTGAATTTGGTCAAAGGGAGGTACGTTAGTTACTAACAAGGGAGAGCACTCTATTATTTACTCAAAGTAAACAAACATTGACTTGAAAGTCATACACCGTGAAACATGAAAGGTGCACGATAGTTAAATTATTAGCTAGCAGAATAGTATACATACATTAATATAAAAATACTTATGTAATAGAATCGTGGTTTTATTGGTGAAGCATGGAGAACTGGGGGCAGTTGACATAAACTGTACAACATGTATTTGTGCCGGTAAAACGCACGTGATTTTTTTGTCTTGCACTAGTGCAAGATAAGACAATCTCACATCGCTAAAAATAGGAACTGGTCTGTCTCAAAAGTGAGAATAATAGAATCTAACACCGGTGACAGGTCAAGATTGAGAAATCTCAGACACCCAAGGACAATATTTCAATCGTTCTCTGACGAGGCTTGCCCGAGTCAGAGAACGATTGAAATCTTACCCTAGGGTGTCTGAGATTTCTCGATCTTGACCTGTCATCGGTGTTTGATTATTTTTCTAACACAGCCATCACCCCAAATTTGTTTTTTTTTCTAGCGTGTATATTCGAAGACGACCGCATCACAACCATCGATGAAATAATACGCAATGTGAAAGAAACGCCAAATCACGAACGCTTCAATTTGTTATGATATTTAAAATTCGACTTTCATATCACAATAAATATAACAATAGTAAAGACGTTTGTTTTTAAACAAACAAATCAACATAAACATTGTTTTTAGAAATTATGTCATTTCACTGTGACGTCAATAACTCGATCAGCTGATTGATTCAGTGAACAGGAAATCGATAGGCCTAACTGTGACAAAAAATCACACGCAAACTTAACAAATGGCACGACATTCTTGAGTTTTAATAGATAGATTAGACATTGGCTGTACCGTTATATTTTGTAAAGCATATTTTATTTTAATCACATCTACAAACAATATTAACGAAAAATCACAAGCAGAGTAATAAATAACACCACTGGAAAATCTTGAAGCGACGATTATTTTTGGCGGGTAATAGGGCGTGTAGCTTGTCTTACACCGGAGGGTGTAAGACAGAAAAATCTTTTCCCGTGCAAATTGAGAACTACTTTATCCTCTGTGTAAGAAATACAGAATCTAACACCGGAAAAAGTGTACGACATGGAAATCTTTACTAATGCTTCACTACTATTTCTCACTAATGAGACAGCACAGTTCCTATTTTTCACCGTGTGAGATATATAGAATCTAACACCGGCAAAAGTGCAAGACAGGGAAATCTCCGACACCCTCGGGTAAGATTTCAATCGTTCGCTGACTCGAGGTGTTGGAGATTTCCCTGTCTTGCACTTTTGCCGGTGTTTGATTTTATTTCTCACTTTTATCAGCTGTTACCTAATTGTTTTGTTTACATTCCCGATCGAGCGTTTTCCCGCAAATTTTGTTTCCATTGCTGAAGTAAATATTCAATTTATTCATATGCATCCGTGTCTTGGCAGTATTTTAAATGTATTTCATAATAAAATACAATGTATTTAATAAATATATGATAAATGTAACTCAACACTACACTCAAAGTAAACAAACATTGACTGCCAGAGTCATACACCGTAAAACATGAAAGGTGCACGATAGTTAAATTATTAGCTAGCAGAATAGTATACATACATTAATTTAAAAATACTTATGTAATAGAATCGTGGATAAATGAAAGTAATTCAAATCTTGATTGAAATTGCTGAAGCGAAGTAAAGATTTTACCGGGAAAAGGCGCGTGTGAACTGTCTTGTATCGGGGGTACAAGACATATAGGGTCTAACACCGGGAGAGGTGCAAGATAGTAAAATCTGTGACACCCGAGGGTAAGATTTAAATCGTATCGGACGAGGCTTGTCCGAGTCTGATACGATTTAAATCTTACCCGAGGGTGTCACAGATTTTACTATCTTGCACCTTTTACGGTGTTTGACTCTTTTTCTTACCCCTTTCTACCGTGTAAATGTTTGTTTACTTTTTGTGTAGTTTTGGCGCATTAATTTGCGAACCGTATCACAGGACCAAAATGCCACGTAATAAAATAAAACAAGATTTTCATTTTACAGCTTTAAAGAGGTTCAATATAATAAAGTTAACAAACTTGTGATAGATTCTACAATAACAAAATCTTACACCTTTTACGATGTTTGTCCCTTTTTCTCATCTCTTTCTATCGTGTCAATATTTGTCTACGTTGAGAAAATATATAGAGTGCTCTCCCTTGTTCGGTAACTAACGTATCTAACGTAAATTAAAAACAAATTACCTCCTTTTTCACCAACGTCAAACAACTTTTTTACAGGCATTTATCGCGGTTGTAGTAGCATTTATATAATATATTTATAAAATACATTGTATTTTATTGTGAAATACATTTAAAATACTGCCAAGACACTATAAATCGACAATTTAATTCAACAATGGAAAACAAATTTGCGGGAAAAACGGCGTGTAGCTTGTCTTACCCTGGAGCCGGGGTAAAATAGAAAAATCTTTTTCACCTAAATTAATGGATTACTTTATCCAAGGGGTGAGAAAAGGAAATCTCACACCGGCAAAAACAGGAACTGCTCTATCTCAAAAGTGAGAAATCATTGTCTCAACCCGTGGGTGAGATAAGAATTTCACGCTACTTTTCCCGTAAAAATGTTGCATTTCGCAAAATGTCATTGTATAAATAAAATTGTTTATATATCCATTATGATGTTCACCGCAAGTGCAGGCAATAATTGTTTTATTATACCGAAACTCTATTTACAATAATGTTGGATGCAATAAACACTTATTTGTGTGTTTTTATCTTGCGTTTTCATAAACTTCATATTTGTGTTTTTAACTTCCGTCAAGATTGTAATTCCGGAATGTTAAATTAGTGGGAAAAAGAATCAAACACCGGTATTAAGAGGGCAAGACATATAGAATCTAACACCGGCAAAAGTGCAGGACAGGGAAATCTCCGACATCCGAGGGTAAGATTACAATCGTTCGCTGACGAGGCTCGCCGAGTCAGCGAACGATTGAAATCTTACCCGAGGGTGTCGGAGATTTCCCTGTCTTGCACTTTTTTCCGGTGTTTGATTTTATTTCTCACTTTTATCAGCTGTTACCTAATTGTTTTGTTTACATTCCCGATCGAGCGTTTTCCCGCAAATTTTGTTTCCATTGCTGAAGTAAATATTTCGCATCCGTGTCTTGGCAGTATTTTAAATGTATTTCATAATAAAATACAATGTATTTAATAAATATATGATAAATGTAACTCAACACTACACCTGTGGCTGTGAAAAAATATTTGAATTTGGTCAAAGGGAGGTATGTTAGTTACTAACAAGGGAGAGCACTCTATTATTTACTCAAAGTAAACAAACATTGACTTGAAAGTCATACACCGTGAAACATGAAAGGTGCACGATAGTTAAATTATTAGCTAGCAGAATAGTATACATACATTAATTTAAAAATACTTATGTAATAGAATCGTGGTTTTATTGGTGAAGCATGGAGAACTGGGGGCAGTTGACATAAACTGTACAGCATGTATTTGCCGGTAAAACGCACGTGATTTTTTTGTCTTGCACTAGTGCAAGATAAGACAATCTCACATCGCTAAAAATAGGAACTGGTCTGTCTCAAAAGTGAGAAAAAAACATCTCAGACACACGCTGGAAAGATTTCTATTGGTCTCCAACTCGGCGGAGCCTCGTTGGAGACCAGAAATCTTTCCCCTGGGTGTCTGAGATTGTTCCGTCTTGCCCTCTTACCGGTGTTAGATCCTTTATTTCTTACACAGAGGATAAAGTAGTTCTCAATTTTCACGGGAAAAGATTTTTCTGTCTTACACCCCCCGGTGTAAGACAAGCTACACGCGCTGTTACCCGCCAAAAATAACCGTCGCTTCAAGATTTTCCAGTGTTATTTATAACTCTGCTTGTGATTTTTTGTTAATATTTTTTGTAGATGTGATTAAAATAAAATATGCTTTACAAAATATAATGGTACAGCCAAAGTCTAACCTATCTTTTAAAACTTAAGAATGTCGTGCCATTTGTTTACGTTTGCGTATGATTTTTTGTCAACAGTTATCGATTTCCTGTTCACTGAATCAATCAGCTGATCGAGTTATTGACGTCACAGTGAAATGACATAATTTCTAAAAACAATGTTTGTGTTGATTTGTTCGTTTAAAAACAAACGTCTTTACTATTGTTATATTTATTGTGATATGAAAATCCAATTTTAAATATTATTACAATTTGAAGCGTTCGTGATTTGGTGTTTCTTTCACATTGCGTATTATTTCATTGATGGTTGTGATGCGGTCAGAGAACGATTGAAATCTTACCCATGAGTGTCTGAGATTTCTTGATCTTGACCTGTCACCGGTGTTAGATTCTATTAGTCTTTTGATCACCTTTTGTACTGTCTAATATTTAGATAATGGTTGAGGTCACCGCCTCTCTTTAATAGAACTACTTTTATACATATGACAACTTCTACTGTCTAACATTTAGATAATGGTTGAGGTGACCGCCTCCCTTTAATAGAACTACTATTATACACATGACAACTTCTACTGTCTAATATTTAGATAATTGTTGAGGTCACCTCTTCTCTTTAATAAAACTATTATTATGCATATGACAACTTCTACTGTCTAATATTTAGATAATGGTTGAGGTCACCTCTTCTCTTTAATAGAACTACTATTATACACATGACAATTTCTACTGTCTAATATTTAGATAATGGTTGAGGTCACCTCCTCTCTTTAATAGAACTACTATTATACACATGACAACTTCTACTGTCTAATATTTAGATAATGGTTGAGGTCACCGCCTCTCTTTTAATGGTTGAGGTCACCGCCTCTCTTTAATAGAACTACTATAATACACATGACAACCTCTGTGTCACAACAATGTGTTTAAGATTATATCAGTCCTTATTATAATGCTGTTCACGCAGTAATATGTGAGGGTTGGCATTTTACTCATATTTGGAAAGCACTTGCACGAATGTATTATTTCACTTAGAGGGGAGGTTTGGGCTTTTTTTTCTTTATTGAAGTGTCTATACCAAGCCAGGGAAGTGAGCTGTAATATACTTGGGGTATCGAATTTGACTCTGTGATTTTGATATTTCATTTCGGTATTGTTCATACAGTGGGCTATTTGTTTATTTTCATTTTACGGATTCTGATTATCAATTTGGTATCTTCAACCACTTCTTATTGCAGCATTATGAACAAAGGCGTATATATCTACTTTAGAGTGCACGTATATATCTACTTTAGAGTGCACGTATATATCTACTTTAGAGTGCACGTATATATCTACTTTAGAGTGCACGTATATATCTACTTTAGAGTGCACGTATATATCCACTTTAGACTGCACGTATATATCTACTTTAGACTGCACGTAGATATCTACTTTAGACTGCACGTAGATATCTACTTTAGACTTCACGTATATATCTACTTTAGACTGCACGTATATATCTACTTTAGACTGCACGTATATATCTACTTTAGACTGCACGCTGCCTTCTAGAATAATCTTCTCAAAGTCAAACGATTGTTAAAGATAAATAATTCATAAATCTGTGAGAGCAAGAAAAAGTAAGGGTTTAAACAGGTACCTTTGTTGTTTTAATGTCACAAAAAATAACGTTATCAGCAAAGCACAAGGCAAAGTTTGAAGGTACTAAAGTGGTAATCAGAAGACGTAAAACAGACAAAGAAGGACAGACAACACAATGACCAAAGCAATACACAGAAAACTTTAAAGAATGAACAACAAGAACCAAATAAAACAAGGGGTGAACTCTTGTACCATGGACGGGCATTGAGTTCTTGATTCTTTAGTGGCATCCATTGTGCTTAGTGTAAGTTCTTGATCCACTAGTGATATCCATCGTGCTTAGTGTAAGTTCTTGATCCACTAGTGACATCCATCATGTTAGTGTAAGATCTTGATCCACTAGTGACATCCATTGTGCTTAGTGTAAGTTCTTGATCCACTAGTGATATCCATCGTGTTTAGTGTAAGATCTTGATCCACTAGTGACAGCCATCGTGTTTAGTGTAAGTTCTTGATCCAATAGTGACATCCATCGTGCTTAGTGTAAGATCTTGATCCAATAGTGACATCCATCGTGTTTAGTGTAAGATCTTGATCCACTAGTGACATCCATCGTGTTTAGTTTAAGTTCTTGATCCACTAGTGATATCCATCGTGCTTAGTGTAAGTTCTTGATCCACTAGTGACATCCATCATGTTAGTGTAAGATCTTGATCAACTGGTGACATCCATCTTGTTTAGTGTAAGTTCTTGATCCACTAGTGACATCCAACGTGTTTAGTGTAAGTTCTTGATCCACTAGTGATATCCATCGTGTTTAGTGTAAGTTCTTGATCCACTAGTGACATCCATCATGTTAGTGTAAGATCTTGATCCACTAATGACATCCATCGTGTTTAGTGTAAGTTCCTGATCCACTAGTGGTATCCATTGTGTTTAGTGTAAGTTCTTGATCCACTAGTGACATCCAACGTGTTTAGTGTAAGTTCTTGATTCAATAGTGACATCCATCGTGCTTAGTGTAAGTTCTTGATCCAATAGTGACATCCATCGTGTTTAGTGTAAGATCTTGATCCACTAGTGACATCCATCGTGTTTAGTGTAAGTTCTTGATCCACTAGTGATATCCATCGTGCTTAGTGTAAGATCTTGATCCACTAGTGACATCCATCATGTTAGTGTAAGATCTTGATCCACTAGTGACATCCATCGTGTTTAGTGTAAGTTCTTGATCCACTAGTGATATCCATCGTGCTTAGTGTAAGATCTTGATCCACTAGTGACATCTATCATTTTAGTGTAAGATCTTGATCCACTAGTGACATCCATCGTGTTTAGTGTAAGTTCTTGATCCACTAGTGACATCCATCATGTTTAGTGTAAGTTCTTGATCAACTGGTGACATCCATCTTGTTTAGTGTAAGTTCTTGATCCACTAGTGACATCCAACGTGTTTAGTGTAAGTTCTTGATCCACTAGTGACATCCATCGTGTTTAGTGTAAGTTCTTGATCCACTAGTGACATCCATCATGTTAGTGTAAGATCTTGATCCACTAGTGACATCCACCGTGTTTAGTGTAAGTTCTTGATCCACTAGTGGTATCCATTGTGTTTAGTGTAAGTTCTTGATCCACTAGTGACATCCAACGTGTTTAGTGTAAGTTCTTGATCCACTAGTGATATCTATCGTGTTTAGTGTAATTTCTTGGTCCACTAGTGACATCCAACGTGTTTAGTGTAAGTTATTGATCCACTAGTGACATCCAACGTGCTTAGTGTAAGTTCTTGATCCACTAGTGACATCCAACGTGTTTAGTGTAAGTTATTGATCCACTAGTGATATCTATCGTGTTTAGTGTAAGTTCTTGATCCACTAGTGACATCCAACGTGTTTAGTGTAAGTTCTTGATCCATTAGTGACATCCAACGTGTTTAGTGTAAGTTCTTGATCCACTAGTGATATCTATCGTGTTTAGTGTAAGTTCTTGATCCACTAGTGACATCCAACATGTTTAGTGTAAGTTCATGATCCACTAGTGATATCTATCGTGTTTAGTGTAAGTTCTTGATCCACT
>MJUT01004116.1:404013-415226 GCA_002080005.1 Gigantidas platifrons | reverse complement strand
CTACCTCTACTGGTTGTCCTGTATCTACGTCTTTATTACTATCACTGTGTCGCTACCTCTGCTGGTGGACTATTACTCCCCGAGGGTATCATCCGTCCATTAGTCAGTGTTTCGGCACTCACATGGTTTATTAGAAATATTTATTATTGAAATTTACAGTTCCAAATTAAGGTTCTCCTCCTCATGTATATATCCTCTTAGCTGATTTTCTTACCCCCAAAGATTTGTAAATGATTTGGCTTTTTATTACGAATGTACCTAATAAAGATTATTCCAGAAACTCGTCGTGCGCAATATATTTTATTTATAGCTACCATATTTTTTTAACAGTTATATCAAGCTTCAGTAAAGATGCTTACCTATAATTTATATTATCTTTCAACTATTGACAGAAAAGTTTTAATATATCAAATGGGATCTCATTAGTCATAAAGATGTACAAACAAATAAAATAACCAAAAGTAATAGGAGAAAAGGACAAACAATGATCTATAAAACATTACACAGAAAACTAAAGATCGAGCAACGCAGACCCTACTAAAAACCGGAAGTGAACTCATGCGCTCCGGAAGGACAATCAGTTCCTGCTCCACATGAGACATGCGTCGTAATGTAATTCTAGGAGGATATCTTGCCTTGAATAACTTTTCTTTTCTTTTCAGGTACAAGATTATGGCAAAGACGACAATATAATATATATTATATAGGGTTTTATTTGTATATTGTATTTTATTGCATATCAGAATAAAAATCGTACATTTAATTGGCTGAACATTCGCCACGTGACCTTCACTATTCCACGATATAGACTGGAATGCTGATCCGCCTGTCCGAAAACCGTGTATAGACTGATACTACTGGTCAATACACGGTTTTTTGACCGGTCGTGCATTACGTCCTTTAAATAAATCGCTTCACTGATCCAGAGTTCGAACAGTGGATTATTTTTAAGGATCTACATTTCATTCTTTTGTTCTTCAATATATGAACTTTAACCTTATACTATTTTAGGCTTAAAAACGTGTTTTACTTACTTTGGTACTTTCGTGACTGGAACCACTGCCGGGCTTTTTCAAGTCTACTTTGACTTTCAAAACTTTAACCTGACCTCTCGGCTAAGTTGATTACATTAATAAATTCTATAATTAGTACATTTAACTCTTGATAGTAAGCTTCGTTAAAAAAATAGACAACAATTAAAATGTAAGATTACTTGTTTTATTTTCAAATTATTTGTTGAAACATGTTATTGTTATTAAATTACAATGTTACTCATAATATAATTTATTTGTTTGTTTGTAAGTTTTGATTTATTTTTAAATTGCAGTTGCAAATAGGTTTCTTGATAAATTGAAAAATTTCTGTGCAATTATTTTGTGTGTATCATAATCCTGGTCTTCAATGCCATAAACACAATAGTTACTGATATGGAGAGCAATATCAGGATAGACAGACTGCCCTTGGATCGTGGTACGGACCAGTGGAAATGATATTACTTCGCCTGCGGCTCAGGCAATATCATTTTCACTGGTCCGTACCACGACCCTTGGGCAGTCTATATATCTTATTATTATACCTCAGTTGTAATTTTCTATATAAAAATCAGCTCGATAGTTTTACTATTTTTCCAGGCTTATGTCGAAAAGTTTACTTCATCGGTCAATAGTTTCCAACTATTTGACCGACACTGTCACGTTGTTTCGCGGAATTTTAATGCCGTGTACGGATTGGTTACTTGGATTTACTATTACATTCGGAACTCATCTGCTTTCGTAAAATTCGAGAAACACTACAAGTGTGCAGACGTTTCGAATATGACAGGTAGATTTGTGTCCCTCACAGATGATGATTTAGCCAGAGCAAATTTTACAATAAGTATCCTATATAAATTGTGTGTTGTTAATAATAATTAATTTGAGTCTTACAAATAACCGCTATATTTATTTCTTCTTTTCGATAAGATGAACGAGAATTTAAATTTTTATTTAAACGAAGAGAAGTCACACACACATACACACCCATAGACGAGTTTTAATTTGTAAATAACCGGGATGCTTTATTTAGACATATTACATTAAATATAAGTCGTTGCCGTTCACTGCATTCACTGGGCTCGAAAAATTGTAGATGTCTTTGATTGAGAGGGTCGTATGGAAAACCATCCAGAAATATTATTGTAACATTTTAATACATAATTTTACAATTATTTATTCATAAACAAATTTGTTGTTTGTAGGAGGGCTCATGTCTTATTTGTATTTGTTTGTGTATAGTGGTGTCCAACACATATTGTGTTGTGTTTTTGTTGTTTTTTTCTTCTTCGTCTTGTGTGACCTGCGTTGTCAGTTTCTCTTTCGGTATATCGGTATAATAAAACACTTATTAACTAGATATTCGGGGAATAGTAAGTTTATTGACCCCTTGATACCAACTATTGCCCTTGGCTTCGCCTCGGGCAATAGATACCCAGTCAATAAGTATAAAATATTGCCCTCCATATCAGTAACTATTATATAATTATTATATAGGGTTTTATTGGTATATTTTATTTTATATATAGGGGTTTATTTGTATACTGTATTTTATTACATAGGGTTTTATTGGTATATTGTATTTTATTATATAGGGTTTTATTTGTATATTGTATTTTATTTAATAAATATATTTGCATCAATAAACAAATTCAAATATTGTCCTCTGTTTCTACGATATTTCCATTACATTTGATATTTGTTCCGACAGTGTTTTTTTCCAACTATTCCGACCATGTTTTTCTTTTATCTGTTCCCATAGTGTGGTATTTTATGGAACTGTTCCGACAGTGTGGTATTATTTTACTGTCCCGACAGTGTGGTATTATTTTAATATTATACTTTATGCAAATTTCTTTGATAATTCGGCAATTTCATTGGTAAATGTAGATGTGGTATTTTTCTCTAACTGTTCTTAACCCCGCCCACCAAAGCAGAGGGTGGTATTGCAAGGATATACCACATCCCGCACAATACCACCCTACGCAATACCACCCTCAACAATACCACCCTCCGAAGGGCATTCAGTATAATATAAAACATACTGCCTTTGGTTGAGGGTGTCACGGTAGATTACCACACTCAGAAAAAATATCACCTTCGACTTCGTCTCTGGTGATATTTCTTCTTCTTGTGGTAATCTACCGTAACACCCTCAACTAAAGGCAGTATGTTTATACTGTCCCGACAGTGTGGTATTTTAACTGTTCCTACAGTGTGGTATTATTTTACTGTCCCGACAGTATGGAATGTTTTTACTGTCCCGACAGTGTGGTATTATTTTACTGTCCTGACAGTGTGGAATGTTTTTACTGTTCCGACAGTGTGGTAATTTTTTACTGTTCCGACAGTGTGGTATTTTAACTGTTCCGACAGTATGGAATGTTTTTACTGTTCCGACAGTATGGTATTGTAACTGTACCGACAGTGTGGTATTGTTTTACTGTCCCAACAGTGTGGTATTTTAACTGTTCCGACATTATGGAATTTTTTTACTGTTCCAACAGTGTGGTATTTAACTGTTCCGACAGTATGGAATGTTTTGACTGTTACAACAGTGTGGCATTTGTTTCTTTTTTCGAACTGTTCCGATATTGTGGTATTTTTTTTTACTGAGTTGTGAACTTTCCATTTATATGTAGCAACATTCCAGCAGCACCTGCATACGCAGTATATATATCTGTTGAAACGAGATTCCAGAGCTTGTGGTTACTAGAACGACCTCCTTGATAAAGAGTTGCTGTTAACAAGGAAAATACTGAACCAAGGGTTCCTCTTGATTAAGTTGAAGTCGTCACTTCGAAAGTCTTAATGTTCCCCTTGTAGTTTTGGTTGACCGTTCTGGAATATCTGTCACAAATGACCACGAATATGTTCCCCTTGTCGTTTTGGTTGACCGTTCTGGAATATCTGTCACAAAGACCATGGAAATGTTCCCCTTGTCGTTTTGGTTGACCGTTCTGGAATATCTGTCACAGATGACCACGGATATGTTCCCCTTGCCGTTTTGGTTGACCGTTCTGGAATATCTGTCACAAATGACCACGGAAATGTTCCCCTTGTCGTTTTGGTTGCACGTTGGAATATCTGTGTCACAAATGACCACGGATATGTCCAATTTGTCGTTTTGGTTGACCGTTGGAATATTTGTGTCATAAATAACCATGGATATGTTCCACTTGTTGTAAACACTTCCTGGTCCTTTCCTCATATCCATGACTTATCATCGGGTTTGTAGCTAGATTAACACGATGGGTGCCACTAGTGGAGCAGGAATTACTTACCATTCCTGGACACCTGAGTTTTTAATGGGGTTCATTTTACTCGATCTTTAGTTTTACATATATGTTTTGAAGATCGTTGTTTGTCGTTTTGTAGTTTTTTCTTTTGGCCATTGTGTTGTCTGTTCTTCCATATACGGATTCTGATTGCCCCTTTGGTATCTGAAAACTCTTCTTATTCAGTTTGTTTTCCTTTTTAGTCTTACGTCATTTCTATTTCAACATTTACTTGGCATATTATAAATGTTTTCAATATTAGCACATTCCCTTAACATGTAAGAAGGGGTCGTCGAGATCATATGATAAGTTGGATTTACCACTACCTGTGCAATCAGTGTCTATCACCACTAAAGTTGTTAGCTCGAATCACGCTCATGGCGAGGTGTACTCGATGCGACTTTATGTGATAAGTGTCAGTAACTTGCGGCATGTCAGTGGTTTTCTTCGTGTACTCCGGTTTCCTCTACCAATAAAACCGATCTCCACGATATAGCTGGATTATGATTGAAAGTGGAGTTAAACACCATAACCCTAACCCTTGGTATGTAAGATCACGTGTGTTCCATATGTATAATATTAGTTTAATAAAAAAAAAGAATGGCGAATGTCTTGAATATAACAAATTATCTGTAACAATTAAAAAAAAGAGTATTAAACTTAAGATTTATCTCCCCTTTGATATAAGGATACAATCAGGGATATGCAACCTTTGTAAAAACATGAGGTTTTTGTACGCCATGTCCTTCACAATGCTGCTTCCAATTAGTCGCAAGGTATGAATAATGGAATTTACCATGACGTCTGTCAGCATTAAATCTAATTAATTCATGTTCATAATGATATGGCACCCCTATAGTCAAAGAACCGCCATCTTTTGTTACACACCAAGCTCGTGCTATGGTAATTATATCACCCCATGGATTTAGCATATCCCCAAATCTGCCTAACCCAGAATGTTCTATTGAGCTATATGTAACAATCACATCGAAAGTGCCTAGTGTGTTATTCAGATAACTTTTTCGGAATTCTAATGGGACCATAGTTTTTAATTGAGGATGTTTAGAATTAATGACTCCCAGGGGCGGATCCGGGATTTCAAGTTAGGGGTTGCACTTAAAAAAAATCGCGCCGAGCGGAGGGAGGCGCGAAAACTTTTGGGGTATTTCGTGTGAAAAAAAACACGATTTAACGCAAAAAATCAAATTTTTTTCCAATTTTAGGGGGGGGGGCGCCAGGTGCTCCCCCCTGGATCCGTCCCTGGCTCCGTACTCCAGAGTTACAATTTCTTTTGCTCCTGCCTCTAAAACACAAGCTTCGACCCATGGTGATGTGGTGTCGTATAGTAAACCTTCCGCATAGCAAACCTTCCCCCGGAATGTTTACTATATAGTAAACATTCCCCTCGGAATATTTGCTATATAGTAAACCTTCCCCCCGCATATTTTACTATATAGTAAATATTCCTGGGGGGAAAATTTACTATATAGCAAACATTCCCCCATCCATAGGCAATCATCCCCCTGGATATTTTGCTATATAGTAAATGTTTCCCCAGAATCCGGATAATTACTATTTATTAGGAATGTAGCACCTTAATCGTGTTAATTTTAATTGTTATATACCATTAATTATATCCGGTTATGATTAAAAGGTAAAACAAAATGTACGGAGCCATTTTGCAGTATTTGAGTAGGTAGGAAGGTTTACTATGCGGAATAAATACTATATAGTAAACGTTCCCCCTTGGGGAGAGGTTTACTGTATGACAGTGGAACCAATCACTAATACACGTGCATTTTTAATTCCAGGTGTAGGTTTAAGAGCATCAGGTAAAATATTTGTTTGCTTTGCTCCGTATGTTCCTCCTAGCTTTCCCTCTTTAGCTAATCGTATCAGATTGTTTTGGCCGTTCATACGGTACGTATTGACTGTCCGTCCTAGATACATGTTATTGCAAATATGCTTTAATTAATTGTATTCGACCACCCATGGTGTACTCATCCTTCAGTTCTGGTGGAATTTCTTTGGGAGCCCTCGGTTTCCCATACCCTATATAAATGTAGTCATTTTTAAGCAGCACCCTGCAATCGATAGATGCACATGATCAAGATATGGCCCCGGTGATCCTTTCCGCGAAGTGTTGCAGAGTTGACCACAATCTCGTACAATGACATTGAGATATGCACTTTCATATCCTGCAGGTTTTGGGAGGCTTTGGTTGTCATATATTAGAGTGTCTTTAATATCATCACGTGGATTATTCAGAAAAGAGAACGGAGATACAATCCACACAAGGAAACACGTGATTAGTAATCCAATACAAATATTAAAGTTCTTTTCCGTGTTCCGAATTTTCAGCATTTCTAGAATTCTATGGCAGGATGTTTTCACCACTGAAATAATTAAAATAATATTAATTTCAACGATGACGACGAATGCAAAATCAAAATGATATTGTACACATGATAACCATTTTTATTTTATTATTATTATTATTATGAGACAGGCACAACCTGTTTGAAGAACGAAGTCCTATATTTTTAGAGGGAGGCATGATAAGGGAATGTATTATTTTTTTCAAGTACTTTTTTAAGTTTTAAAAAAATATATATTATTTGGCTGGAGTTATCTGTCTTTGACTTGTAATTGAAGACTGAAAGTATGTTTGCAGAAAAAAATCTTATAAAATATATAGATCTTTTAAACGATCTTATATAAGAATTTTTTATTAGCAATTTGAAATGATTCAGGTGTAGAAGCAAATCCACATTTCGACGGAGAGAAGAATTTATATATTCTTCATTAGTGAAACATATATTGTTATGTCCATCTCTTCCCTGTAACCAAATAGTTATATTGCTTTGCAAAATTCTAGTAGCAACTGAAATCTCAGTGCTTGTAGCCCATTGGTTACCATGAACCATTTTATTCAGATATTCATGCCTTGAAATATTGGAATGGTGACTAAGTTTGAACTGATCTTTTGAAGTTTAAGAAATCAAAGTTGTAAATTTCTGAGCAGATCAATGACCTATAAACCGAGCTTTGTGATAAATTGCCAGTGATGGCTAAACTAAGGGCACGAAAGAAGCACTGGCCATCTCCTGGAACATCATAAATAAGGAAATCTTCACTTTCTATTTTAATTCTTCCAGAGTTTTGGGCATTTAAATTATTTTGTGGGGGTTTAAATTGTTCATAACCCATAGGCATAGGTGAACCCTGTACATGCTGTAAATTTGGTTTTTGTGGGGTTGTATTTTGTGAATGGTCATTTTCTATCTTTATTTTCTTAGAGTTATTGGCATTTAAATTACTTGATGGTGGTTGAAATTGTTCATAGCCCATAGGCATAGGCATGGCAGGTGTACCTTGAAAATTTGATGGGTATGGGGTTATATTTTGAGAAGGAGAGCTCATCTTAATAATTTCAACATAAATTTCCTTAGGGGTACAGTCGGAGGTTTTAGTCTCAGTGTCTAATTGTTGGGTAGAACTGTTGCAGGCACAGGTTTTTCATGGATAGGGTTCTTTTGATTTTTATTTTGAATTTGTGCCATGGAACCCTTTAAAATATCACTATCAGCATAGGAATGCTCTTTGGTCACCAGTCTATTCATGATCAAAATATGAGATTTAGGTTGACAAAAAACCACTTACAAATTCAAAAAAGTTGTGAGCGAAGAAATACTTCGGCGAGTTAGAAGAAATTCGTCTGCTAACAAAGATATTCCATTCAAGACCCCCTTTTTTATCTACAGTGTAACTACGCCATTTTTTTTTATTACAGCCACACTAAAACAACACGAAAAATACAGGAAATAACGATCAACTGGTTAAATGCAAAATCTTCAATGAAATTTCAATAATACGATGATCCGTACACGTTATCTTTTATTTTGAATGAATTTTGTAGCAGATCTGTTATGGCTGCTCCGTTCATTTTATCTACCCCGCTCGTCCGTCGAGAGTCTCGTAGAAAGAGATTTTTATTAGAATTTTATTTCAAGTTTATTTCGATTTTGCATAGAGTAAATAATTAAAGAGTTGGGAATTTTTCATTGAAATATATTTCTTTTGCGTTTCTAAATATCAATTGATCTATTTTTAAAACTTCCGGTGAAAAGATATTTGGCTATGAATAGATACAGAGGAGAAAGGAGGAAAAATCGTACAGCCAACAGTTAAAAGGACTTCGTCCTTTATTAATTGCAAGCTACCCATAAATGGGTTTATCAATACAAATAAGAAACATATAAAATTCACAGTGAAAATTAATCATAATACAGTCACCTTGCCTTAAAGACCACCTGTATTTAACAAACACATTATCCGTTCACACTCTGTTACTCAAAGACAATTATATTCCTGAACCACATCTTGAAATTTTAGACGTAGAAAATGCCATTATTTGAAATAAAGTTAGAATCACTAAGCATATGTTACCTATTCAACCTGGAAGATGGCAAAATATCGAAAGAAAAACCATATGAAATGACTCATCCGCGACACAAATGACATTGAAGATGAATCCCATTATATTTTGCAATGCCCATACTTTGAGCAAAACTGTAAACACCTCATCTCAAGTTACTTCAGACAAAGGCCAAAAGTTCATAAATATAAACCTATTATGACCATAACGAAAAAACAGATCTCTTAAGGCAGCAAGAAGCAAAGCAAAAAAACAAAAACAAAAAACAAAAAACAAAACAAAACAAACAAACAAATAACTAACAAAAGGCAACAAAAGTTAAGTTTCTACAATTTGTTAATTTGATAAAAGAAGTATTTCAACGAATTTTCACGTAAGAAGAGTTTGACGATACCAAAGGGAGGTAATCAGAATCCGTAAACCGAAGAACAGACAACACAATGACCAAAAGAGAAAGTACAAAAGGACAAACAACGATCTACAAAACATACACATAAAACTAAAGATTGAGAAACACGAACCTCACTAAAAACTGGGGATGAACTCAGGTGCTCCAGAAGGGTAAGCAATTCCTGCTCCACTAGTGACACCCGTCGTGTTAATCTAGTTGCAAACCCGGTGATGAGTCATGAACGAGGATAAATGGTTTATTTCTTATGTTTTGTTGTTTTGTACTATATCAAATATATCAGATATGTAATATTCATAAAACAGAATATTGAAGACATGTGGTTTTAATTGCCATGGTTACTAATAGTCTTGTTACATAAAACTAAACACCACAATAAAACTAAAATATGGCGCTGAAAGTAGCGTTAAACATTTTATCTTATTTTTCAGTTGCATGCACACAATAATATGTATACAATGTAACGTAATATTCAAGGCACACCTTTTTCATCTGTTTAAACTATACGAGTGTTTTAGAAATACAAATCATATTTATCAGACCGTTACAGGTAAAAATGTTATTTGTTGTGCATCTGATAAGTTTAGTAAGAAATAAGGAAGACCCGTCGAAATATTATTCAACATTTTCGTCGATCTAATATACCCCTTACGAGCCTTCCATGTTTTTTTTAATTTTTATAATTTTTATTTTAACAGGTAAATTCACTATATCGATACAGGTGTTCTTGAAAGTTTTGTAAAGGTGTACAATTACCAGGTGAATGTAAAGGAATGACATATCCGGACCAGTTTCATTATAAACTACTCATCCGACACTTTACTATGAATGTTGTAAATAAGTTATCTTGTGATCTATTTCAGTTGATATTAAAATTGTATACATTTCTTTGAATAATTTAGTTAATGTATTTTGTATGTGATTGCAGTATTTGAACTTCAAAATGCAGCCCCCTCCCCTACATTGAGGCGACTGTCTGACAAGGTGGAATTTCTCATTTGCTCAGTCATTTTGGCATAATTCGCTGCCCTATATCAAACTTCAAGTCAATAATAAGCCCCTTGGTTTCCAGTGTGTCTCGATTTTCACACGGATAACATCAGTTACCTCTGTTTCCCAGGGCGACTTGTAATATTCCTACAATTTGCATATGGATATTATCTATTTATCTATCTAGCTGTTGTAATTTTCAAAATAAAATGAAATGCCGAAAAAATTAAAAAGTTAATAAATATATTCATTTCTAAAATAAGATGATAATTAACAATAATCAATTTATATTATTAAGGAATATGTTAAATTTTTGAACATGTTTCACGATATCAACCACTTTGCGGTTTATTGTTCCTTATAATTTCATTCTTACAGCACAATATTAATAACCGCTTACCTATTACCCCTTCAATTTTAAAAGGATTGATCAATTCCTTACCTCATACATGTACTTCCCTTTTTATGTCCAAACTACTAAAAGCCATGTATCTTCTGGCATTTCATGCGTTTTTACGAGTTGGCGAAATAACTGGACAACTTCCACCTAAGGGTAATAATTTACAGTTGAGCAACATCAAGTTTACATTCGACAATTCTCAGTTACCAGTTGCCATTGAAATTCGAATGAGTCAGTTCAAACACAGTTCTGGAAAACATATCCCGGTATTGCTTGTACAACAGAACACTTCCCAAAACGACCTTTGTCCAGTTAAAGCTTTATGGGAGTATCTCAAACTTCGTATGACTAATATGACTTCACCTCAACCCCTATTTTCATTAATGGACGATTTGCCTTTATCTAGACAATTTTTTACAAATCAACTTCGTTTATCCCTCTCTTACCTTGGTTTAAGTTGGAAAAATTATAAAAGTCATAGTTTCCGGATAGGGGCTGCAACCACAGCAGCAAGCATGAATACTCCAGAAGATAAAATTCAACAAATGGGACGCTGGTATTCAAAAGCGTTCAAAAAATATGTGAGAATTCCCACTTTGAACATATAGCTTTCATGGGGACAAGGGCTTCTGAAAGCATCTTGAATTTTTCATGAAGTACAAAGTTG
>MJUT01004116.1:340958-354336 GCA_002080005.1 Gigantidas platifrons | reverse complement strand
GAGCAGGAACTGCTAACTCTTGGAGAATCTGAGTTCATCTCTGTTTTAGTAAGGTTAGTGTATCGCAATCTTCAGTTTTCTGTGTGGACCATTGTTTTTCTTTTTTCCTTTGGTCATTGTACTGTCTGTTCTTCGATTTACGGCTTCTGATTTCCCCTTTGGTATCGTCAAGCTTTTCTTGCATCAGTTTTAAGTAGTACATGACATTGCATTCGTCAATGATTTCATTGACTTCTAATATGAAACAGTATGATTATAAAACCATTGAAAGCCAGTAATCTCAAAACCAAAACTGTTCGTCACTGCCAGCTAATAATCTCCAAACCAACAACCGTTCGTGTTGAATTAAGCATTTGGTATCAATCATTTATTTATTCCAAGCAGCATTACATATGATTTCATGATTGTTTTCATGTTTATTACGTTCTATAAAGAAACCCATGCCTGAATTTTAAAGATACCAAAGGAGTAATCAGAAGCCGTACATCAAAAGAAGGACAAACAACACAATGACCGAAGGTTTGAAAATACCAAAGGAGTAACCAGAAGTCGTACATCAAAAGAAGGACAAACAGCATAATGACCGAAGGTTTGAAAATACCAAAGGAGTAACCAGAGGTCGTACATCAAAAGAAGGACAAACACAATGACCGAAGGTTTGAAAATACCAAAGGATGATTTTGATTTTTTGATTTTTGTTGTTTTAACGCCACGTTCAACAATATTTCAGCTATATCATGGCGACCAGTTTTAGTGGTGGAGGAAGCCGGAGTACCCGAGGAGAACCACCGACCATGGGCAAGCAACTGGTAAACTTTATCACTTGCGACTGCGAGTCGAGTGCACCCTTTTCTGTAATTTACAAAGCCGGGCACGAACCCACGCCGTATTGGTGATAGGTTTGTATGAGTTGTTAGATCCAGCGATCTAACTCATTGAGCCATCCGGGCCCCTAAAATACCAAAGGAGTAATCAGAAGTCGTACATGAAAAGAAGGACACATTAATTGACAGACAAAGTTTTACTTTCAAGTTATAAAAAAATCTGCACGTTTTTATCCATTAACCCGTTTGAATAACTGATGATGCGACACTCTGACATCTTGAAAACAGCTTACTTGGCTAAAAGTTTAATGCAAGGTACACGTATTGATTAAAATTTACCATCACTTTCATTGATATTATTTTATTAAATTATTATCAGATTTTATTAGGTCTATATACATTTCTTATCTAAAAATCACATTTAAATCAATGTTATATATAAATAAAATAAAATTGAATCGTATTATTTTATTTTCTATGTGAACTTTTGCGTAACACATTAATGTTTGTAGAATTTATATTTATATTATTCTTTCCTTGCACAAATAAGCTCGTATTCATATTTACGATTATGCCTAGGACATCCTAAACTAAGATAGTTCTAAGACAGCTTTGTTATACAATCTCAGACATGTCCTAGGATAGTCCTATCAGTGTCCTAAAATAGGTCCTAAGACATGTCTTAGGATACTTTCATTAACACGGCCCCAGGTGTTTATATAACAATTAATGACAGTTACAGGTAAGTAAATTTGGATATGCAGGTCTTAAAAGTGAAATTTATTTAAAAAAAAAAAAAAAAAAAAACTAAACAAAAAACAATCTAAAAATATAAGAATAAGTCTGTTAGAATTTAACAACTTGAAAAAAATTGAACTTTTGTAAAAATTTATTTTAGAAAATAAAAATCTGTTAAAATTAAACAAAAATCTGTAAATAAAATAAAAAAGATGAAAATGTAAAAATTTAAAATAATTTAAATAAACAATCTTTCTAAAATGTTTGCATTTAAAATATTAGATGTATATGATACGCGTGCAATTAAGCAATCTTCTTAAAATATAAAAAATGGCAAATTCTGTCCTCTCTAGAAATGTTCTGCCACCTTCCCGTTTCTATCGGCATCTTACAATTAGATGTCCTTAACTTTGATATCTGCTTTCTTCCAAACTCAGATAATCTAGATAAATAGTTTTCATAGCAAAATTCTGTTTTGAAAGTAGCATAGAATTGACCTCTAGAAGAGTTTTCAATATAGGACAACCATACTTGAATAAATTGATCTCGAAGACGCTCAAATAACAAGGGCTTCAGGTTACAAAATTTAACATTAATTAGGTTTGTAAATATATATCCGAGACCTGTTCTGTCAAAGACAGATCTTATATGAGAAATCCATCTAAAATCATAACCATCATTCGTTTGTAGCTTAAACATTAATTTATAAAGAATACCACTAAGCTTGTTCTCATTCTGCATAAGCTTACACCAAAAGGAAATCATTCTTAGCTGCACTCTTATATTCAAAGGGTGGCGACCTAACTCTCCATAGACCATAAAGTTTGGAGTAGACAATCTAGATTCAGAATTCGTTTGCAGAATTGCAGGTGTACTCGTTCTAAAATCTCAAGATTCTCATAACCCCAAACCTCAGATCCATAAAGTAGCATAGGCTCAACTAAAGAGTCGAACAGTTTCAGCTGAACATCGATTGGTATATTTTGGTTTCGTATTTTCTTGTAAATAGCGAACAATGACTTTTGTGACTGTTCTACTAATTTATTTTCTTGAATTTTTTTAAAACTGCTATTCATTTGCCTTCTAAACGCTTTTGCCTTTAAATTTAACTCTTCCTTCGCTCTACCAGATTTATCAAATCTATATCTATCTCTAACTTTATGGAACTCATCTCTCTTTTCTTTACAAGTATTATCAAACCAAGGATTTTTATTATGATCAGTTGATCATTGTTTATTTGACATGTAACCGAAAGTAGATTTGGCCGTGTTAACAAAATTCTTTTGAAGGTCCGAAACAATATCGTTGATGCAGTCATGTTGTAACATCATTATTATTCAAAATGACATCAAGTTTTTCATCTAAATTTTGAACCCAGCCATTTTCATCAGAAAATAAATCATTAACACATTGTTGACTTTTAGACTTATTGCATTTTACATATTTTCTATCATGATCAACCTTGGTATGATTTTCACGAGTTTCAACTTTTGCCGCTATTGTAAAGTGTATTCTATTGTGAACATCCGAGAACATAGGATTAAAATCGCATACAGTAAATTCATTGACATCTTGAAATAACAAGGGATACATAATTAAGTAATCTACAGTGCTAATATCTTTACAAGTAGTGTGACCAATATACTTATTATTATGTAGTCTACTATTTGCAATAAAAAGTGAACACCGTCTACATAAATCTAAGGGTGCATTTTTTTCTAACACAAACGATACAAACGACTACGCGCGTACGCGTTGAGAGCATTTTTTTTCTAACATACGTTTGTAAAGTTTGCACAAACTTTGACAGACTATGCAATGGCGTCTACAGTTTGTCGTTTATCGTTTGTTGCATTTGTTTCTAATCTCAACGCTGAATCAATTATAGACACGTGGAATTTTCCCGCCAAAACAAAGATGGAATCTAACAAAAGAAGAAATGAGTTTATTCACCAACAACATGTGTATACATATTATCAGGTCAAACAGGGTCAGTAAACTCTGATTAAACGATGTATTTGTTTCTACTTTTGCAGCGTTTAACAAACGACACACAACGTTTGCCAAACTTTGGTTAGAAAAAAATGCACCCTAACAATTTCATACCATAAGGATTTGTTCTACCTTCATCCTCATTATTTCTCTTAGCTGCTCTAAAATTTGGTAAGTATACATATTTTCATTCATTTCATCATCAGTAATATCAAGTATTTCATGCAGTAATTTTCATCAGGTATTATATAATCAAACAACTGAACAGTTCTTGCATTAAAGTCGCCGACCAAAGCAACAAATTTCGATTTTTGTGAAAAATATATAAATATTATTTCAATCATTTGAAGGAACTGAATTAGATTGAAATTAATTTCTTCTAGATATCTGCCCATAGACTGTATGTATTTTCCCGCCGTCCGTGAACATACCATTCAGCACGACAGGGCCGACTCGATTGGACGTGTTTTACTTCGTTAGTTAAATTTTATCTTGTTTCGAGGAAAACTTTTCTTCTTTATTCCATATTAACATTTCATAAAGTTTTTTGTTTTTTGCACTACAGATATTGAAGTGCATACATATTTTTGTTTGTATTGTATAATACTATTATTGCTGAATTAAACACAGCACATGGCACTGTCGTGTGGCTATTCAATTTGAATATTGTTTTTTCCATTATTGGCCTATACAGTGTATATAGATATTTATGGGTATGGTATGTTGTCTATGGGTTTTGATTGTTGTCTAGAAGAATATCATTTTCTATTTCAGTAAAACAACTCTCAGATGCATATCGTGTATTTTCAGGTGGTATGTAAACACACCCTAAAAACAATTTTGACTCAAGAGATTGTACATCTAATTCAACCCACTGTACAAATGCTGATTTATTTTCAAAAAAATTAATATAACTGGAAAGTGAAGTTTTGTATATAATAATTATACCACCGGATTTCTTTTTGCATTTTTTTCTATTTTTACAATGCTAAGAATAACCATCAGGTAAGTTAATAACATCAAGTTCGTAAGCNTTTTAAAAGTTTCTAGAGCCATTGTTCTTATCCGTCTGATCTACAAGGAAGGCACCATAGCTTTATGTAGGAGCTCCTCGTAGGAGCTGTTGTAATCCTCATAAACAAACCGGAGTGCTCTTTCCTGCACCTTTTCTAGTTTTTTTGAATTTTTCTCAGTACAGAAGTGCCATGCCAAAGGGCAAAAGTTAAAATTACTAAGAATAAAAGAATGAAAAATAGTTAGTTTACTTAGTCTGTTCAAAAGAGAGCCCAAACGTTTTAAAACATTTAATTTTCATTCATTTCATCATCAGTAATATCAAGTATTTCATGCAAGTAATTTTCATCAGGTATTATATAATCTAACAACTGAGCAGTTCTTGCATTAAAGTCGCCGACCAAAGTAACAAATTTCGATTTTTGTGAAAAATATATAAATATTATTTCAATCGTTTGAAAGAACTGAATTAGATTGAAATTAATTTCTTCTAGATATCTGCCCATAGACTGTATGTATTTTCCCGTCGTCCGTGAAAATATACATTCAGCACGACAGGGCCGACTCGATTGGACGTGTTTTACTTCGTTAGTTAAATTTTATCTTGTTTCGAGGAAAACTTTTCTTCTTTATTCCATATTAACATTTCATAAAGTTTTTTGTTTTTTGCACTACAGATATTGAAGTGCATACATATTTTTGTTTGTATTGTATAATACTATGTTGCTGAATTAAACACAGCACATGGCACTGTCGTGTGGCTATTCAATTTGAATATTGTTTTTCTATTATTGGCCTATACAGTGTATATAGATATTTATGGGTATGGTATGTTGTCTATGGGTTTTGATTGTTGTCTAGAAGAATATCATTTTCTATTTCAGTAAAGCAACTCTCAGATGCATATCGTGTATTTTCAGGTGGTATGTAAATACACCCTAAAAACAATTTTGACTCAAAAGATTGTACATCTAATTCAACCCACTGTACAAATGCTGATTTATTTTCAAAAAAATTAATATAACTGGAAAGTGAAGTTTTGTAAATAATAATTATACCACCGGATTTCTTTTTGCATTTTTTTCTATTTTTACAATGATAAGAATAACCATCAGGTAAGTTAATAACATCAAGTTCCTCAAGTTTAGTTTCAACAAAAACTAATATATCATGTTATCTGATTAGGTCTACAAAGTCTGGGTCTAATAACTTGGATTTTAGTCCACAAACATTTAAATATGTGACCTTCAGTTTATTTATAAACAAATCAGATGTGTATTGATCGGTTGTGTCTGAGTAGTTGTCCTATTCATGGGTGATTGGTTCCGTGTTGTTGTCTCGTTGAGGTTCAGTTCGGGGTGGACGACGTTCGTCCGGTCTACCATTTACATAAATCTGATCATATACAAGCTTTGCTCGCACACCCTGTCGTTGCAAATATTCGAGTTCTGGAAATATAGTTCTACGTCGATCGTCAATTTCGGTCGGATAGCGTTGGTTGACTGAAAATTGTACTTTGGTTTTTAACGCCTTTGGGACCTCCTTTAATACCCTTTCGTGGTCAGAGTAATTGCCGAAACGGGCAATAATGTTTCGTGGTTTTCCGTCATTTCGTCTGCTTAAACGATGTACATTTTGAAAGTTACTAGTGTTCGCGTCATCAATGCCGAGCTCAGTTCGCATAAAATTCATCAATACTTCCTCAGTGTTCTCATACTCTTGAGTTTGTTCGATTCCACCAAATATTAAATTATACTTCATGGAGTGTGTCTTAAGTCTTAGAAAATATTCTTTCAAGTTTTTATTTTCAATTTCGAGATATTGATTGTGACGCTCCAACCCTCGCACCCTATCTTCTATATTATGGTGGTGCTCTTCCTCTTTTGATATTGTTCTTTCCTGTTGTTGTTGTTGTTTATTCTTTATTTGGTTTATTTCATCTTTCATATTATTAATTGTTCTTTCAAAATTATCTAATTTCTTATTCATGGTGTCTAAAACATCTAGTTTTGGTAATTTGTCAAAGAGGATATTATCAAATTTTTCTAGTCTATCATTTATCAATGCTACATTAGCGAAGAGGGTCTGCATGTTGACTGGAGTTATCGCTATCGGCGGTGGTGGGGGTGGTAAACTATTACCCTGGGTTACTGCTGGTGGCGGGAAATTGTTGTGATAACTGTTTTCAAGTACTGGTGTACTATGTCGAATCTGTATATGTGGAGCGTTCGATTGAACATCAGGAGTTGGAAGGCCAGCTTGAGATGGATTGGGAAATACAAGTTGTTGTGGCATTACTGGGGAGCCAGACAAACTTTGCTGAGATCTATATATAGAATCATGGGCCTGGGCTATTATTTGTGATGTGTCAACTTGTTGTTGTTGTTTTGACATGGAGGCCGCCATGTTTATTTTGCTGAGTGGGGTATCACCAGATTTACTCGAATCACTTTTCTTTTTCTTGTTGGATCTTCGTGATTTTCGTGTATTTGAGCTTAAATTTATTTATAGTAATTGTCTATTTCAACATTTAGATCACTCTGGAAAAGCACATTCACTCAATACCACTGATATTGTCACTTTACATCGGAGCTCATTACTCTGTGACCTTACTCACTCCGCCATTTTCTTTTCTTTTGATGATGATCCGAGTTGCAATAAATGATAATTGTTATGTTCGAGAACGAGTTTAAATACCCCCCCCCCTCATTTATTAAGACTAAATTAAAGATATTAAACAAAAATGGGCCAAATTACTATAAAATTTTTGTATTAGTATCGCGGCCTGTATTATCGGCCTCTATTAGTGGTCTGTGTTATCGGCCTCTATTAGCGGTCTGTGTTATCGACCTCTATTAGCGGCGTGTATCATCAGGCTCTATAAGCAGAGGCGGATCCAGAGACTCTGTTGACGGGGGTGGGTTCACTTATGGAGCATTATTTTCAATAATAGATGGAACCAACTGTAGTCCCAAAGCGGTTCTGGTGTGTACATGTAGGTCGGTAAACCTTTTTTAATTTCACTTAGCGCATAGTCAAGAAAAGGTACAGTTATTGACTTCCTAAAGTAGTCTTCAGGACCCTCTGCTTCAACATTATCTCTCATTGTGTGTCTCCCGCTTATTCTATGTTTTTTAACCTCTATGTCTAGTGGTACACATATTTTAACACTCCTCTCAAATCACTGGTGGTTGAATTGTTCAACATTTGCTCTGCAGTCTAGTGAGCTCTGAACTAAAGTTATGCTTTTTAAGACTCTGCCTGTGTCAAGTGATCTTTCTTGTAGTGATTTCATAAAAGCCAGGCACATTTGAACGATAACTATGGTTACGACAAACTCAAACTTGCAAATGGAATACAACAAAGAAGTTACACCAGCTGCTCTTGGTCTGGTGTATGTGTGTTTTGGCAGTTTTGTAACTTGAATGCTCAAGGGTCTAAGCAAAAGCAGACAAAAATCTAATTTAAGTCTATTTCATTTCTAATTGATTTTAATTATTTTATAATGTATTTATATTTTCATTTAGAGTTTAAAATATGCTTTATTCATATATTTCCAAAACCGAAACTCATGTATTTTTGTTTTTTAAATAAAGCAACAATTGCCTTTAATTTTATTTGTAAAAATAAATATTATTTAAAAAATAGCCCCCAACGCCCTCCCTTGAATCCGCCATTGAATATTAAAGTATTAGCAACCTGAAAATGACATTAGAGGCCGCATTTACAATAGCATTGCTGGGGACATTATTGTACAATATAATATGCATATATCTTAATAAAAATGAAATAGAAAACATAATATCAGAAATAAAGATAAACGCCAATGGTAAAAATATTAATCTTACCTGAAAAACATACAAGTCTGAATGTACATTCGTGGCTGAGTGGTTTCTAAACACCCAATTTTACAAGGTATGGATCGATTGTTAAAATGTGGGCGAGGTAATGAAAGGTATTTATAAAAAGGGCTGAATAAATTACACGAATGTATATTTATTTTATTTATTGACAAAAATCTATGTATTTTTTTATCACATACTTTGTTGCAATATATTCGTTTTTTCATGTCCAATAATAGTTAGAAGTCAGTGTTACTTATTAATATTTGCCCTCAAATATCCGTATTTGCCCCCGAGTTCACCTTCCGGTATCTGTGCAGTGGTGCATATATAGATATGCATTAAATCGTATTTCAATCAAATCAACACATTTTAAAATATTGGAATAAAGTTTAAATAAGTTGAAACGGAATAATTAGCTCAAATGTATACGTCGTGTTGAATAGGAAATTCAATTCAAATGTCATTTTGCAAACACTTCTAACGTCATTGTACAGATCGACATTGCTTGTTGTTTGATGTCTTTTTGAAACCAGACTCGAAACAAAAGTATTTGCAAGTTGAACAAAGGCAACTCTCTTAATGAGCAAGTATGAGGAGGGGGACTTAAAATGCCACATATCGAATCTTTTTGCCACGGACTGAAAATGGTATGGATAAAAAAAATATTGGACCCCTTAAAAATAGCTCTATGGAAAACATTATTTATTGATCAGTATAATAAATTTGGGGCGAATAAAATATGGATGTTAGACCAATATGGACTCTCAAAAGTCGCATCACATTTCAACAGATTTTGGACTGATATCTTTCAAAACTGGGGAAAATTAAGGGAGAGGTCTTCCGAAAGTGATGATATTTTGACCCAATCCATATGGTTTAATAAAAAGTAAAAAATTGATAATACCATTGTTTTTTGTTTTTTTTTGGTTTTTTTTATTATCAATGGTGTGATGCAGGAATATTTTTTCATATAAATGATTTACTTGATGAGAACAATGAATTCCTTTCCTTCAATCGATTTAAAGAAATTTATGGGATAGAAGCCATCTTTTCACAGTCTATGGGAATTTTACATATGATATCACACATTTGGAAAGTTAGAATTAAACTTACAAAAAAAAAATCACAGTGATAACTTGTGTGAAAATTTTGAATATGTAAAAAAAACCAGGAAATCGTGCCAATATTTCTACAGCAAAAATTGTGTTAAACCACTTTGAACCACCAACAAAACACCAAGAAAGATGGAAAGAAGAATTAAATACAGAAATTGTGAACTGGGATCTGGTATGCAAAATTCCTTTCTATTGTACAAAAAACAATAAATTTTCTGTATTTCAATGCAAAATATTGCATAGAATTTTGAGTACCAATTCCCTCCTGTTTGAATGTAAATTAAAAGAGACCCAACTATGTAATTTTTGTAATGAAACAAAAGAAACAATTTTGCACTTATTCTGGGAATGTAATATTGTCCAAAGTTTATGGTTGGAAATGACAGAAATATTAAAAAAAAAACAAGTGTAATGTAGAAATTCCTCTTTCAGCACAACATATAATAGTTGGATCAGACATGCTTGATTACTCTATTAATCCATTCATTGGTTCTCATTAAGTATTATACTGTATCTACAAATGTACTCTTGTAGATTTTCTGGACAAAAACCATGTGTATCAGGTGTAATAAGTATATTAATACGCACATATGAAACTGAAGTTCAGTCTGCCTCTTTCTATCAGACCCCTGTAATTAGAGAAAGAATTGTGTAGAAATGGGAAGATATTAAGATAATATTGGTATAAGGGAAGTAACTCAAAATATTTACTGTTCTAGACAAATTCTAAATGGATGCACCACACATATGGACAGTGGGAGAGTGCATCCAATATGACTATTATTGTATTGTATTGTATATTATAAATATAGTTCAGTTATTGATGAAAACCATTTTAAAGTTTATGAAGTATGTCATTTCTATTTCAAAAACTAGACCTTTTTGAAAATGATCAATTTTTTTTTTACATGTAGTTAATTATTTAAACAAACATGATGGTAACACAAGCAAATAATGTTTTTGAATGTACACTGTATGACTAATGTTTTGTAATGCTAATAGGTAATGACTGACACTGTCCTGCTAAATATATCTGTAATGTATTATATGTATAATGTGAAATTCTAACATGATCTCACTCTTTCCCTTTGTTAAAAAAAAACCAGAATTATTTCTTCGTATTATCTCATTAGCACATGCGCCGATGAATGTGACTGACGTTTCCATTGGCAGCATAAATTGTGACCCGAATAATGCCCATAGAGGGCGCAGTATTATTCGAGTTACATAAATTGTGTTCGACATTTTCCTCAAGCGTATGTATAAATTACCGTCTTCCAATCAAAGTATACTACCGTATTTGTACTCTTAGTCATATCAGAATCGAAATAAATCATGGAAGCCAGAATGTGCTTTGAGTTTTAACATGGATTGGCGGATATTAGTAAATTTTATCCCTCGCTTGTGGCTCGGGATAAATTACTAATATCCGCCAATCCATGTTAAAATTCCCAACACATTCTGGCTTCCACGATTTATTTCTTAAGTAGAAAATTATATAAAAGTTAATGCTTGAAATTCGTGTTGCTCGATGTGTTCTGCAATATAAAAGTAAATGCTTGGGATTCGTGTTGCTCGATGTGTTCTGCAATATAAAAGTGAATGCTTGGGATTCGTGTTGCTCGATGTTTTCTGCAATATAAAAGTGAATGCTTGAAATTCGTGTTGCTCGATGTGTTCTGCAATATAAAAGTGAATGCTTGAAATTCGTGTTGCTCGATGTGTTCTACAATATAAAAGTGAATGCTCCTGTTCCTCGATGTGTTCTGCAATGTAAAAGCCAATGTTCGTGTTGCTCGATGTGTTATGAAAAATAAAAGTGAATGCTTGGGATTCGTGTTGCTCGATGTGTTCTGCAATATAAAAGTCAATGTTCGTGTTGCTCGATGTTTTCTGTAATATAAAAGTGAATGCTTGGGTTTCGTGTTGCTCGATGTGTTCTGCAATAACAGTGAATGTTCGTGTTACTCGATGTGTTCTGCAATATAAAAGTGAATGCTTGGGATTCGTGTTGCTCGAAGTGTTCTGCAATATAAAAGTGAATGTTCGTGTTGCTCGATGTGTTCTACAATATAAAAGTCGATGTTCGTGTTGCACGATGTGTTCTGCAATATAAAAGTGAATGCTTGGGATTCGTGTTGCTCGATGTGTTCTGCAATATAAAAGTGAATGCTTGGGATTCGTGTTGCTTGATGTGTTCTGCAATATAAAAGTGAATGGTTGGGATCCGTATTGCTCGATGTGCTCTGCAATATAAAAGTGAATGCTTGGGATTCGTACTGCTCGATGTGTTCTGCAATATAAAAGTGAATGCTTGGGATTCGTGTTGCTCGGTGTGTTCTGCAATATAACAGTGAATGCCTGGGAATCGTGTTGCGCGATGTTTTCTGCAATATAAAAGTGAATGCTTAGGATTCGTGTTGCTTGATGTGTTCTGCAATATAAAAGTGAATGTTCGTGTTGCTCGATGTGTTCTGCAATATAAAAGTGAACTCTTGCGATTCGTGTTGCTCGATGTGTTCTGCAATATAAAAGTGAATGCTTGGGATTCGTGCTGCTCGATGTGTTCTGCAATATAAAAGTGAATGCTTAGGATTCGTGTTGCTCGATGTGTTCTGCAATATAAAAGTGAATGCTTGTGATTCGTGCTGCTCGATGTGTTCTGCAATATAAAAGTAAATGCTTAGGATTCCTGTTGCTCGATGTGTTCTGTAATATAAAAGTGAATGCTTGGGATTCGTATTGCTCGATGTGTTCTGCAATATAAAAGTGAATGTTTGGGATTCGTGTTGCTCGATGTGTTCTGTGTACTATTTTGTAGGTTTTTGTTTGTTCTTTGGCCAGTTTTCTTTATATTATTTAATTATCTGTTGGTTTACAGTGTTGACTACTTTATGCTATTAAATTATCTGTCTGTTTACAGCTGTTGACTACTTTATGATATTACATTATCTGTCGGTTTACAGCTGTTGACTACTTTATGATATCACATTATCTGTCGGTCTACAGCTGTTGACTACTTTATGATATTACATTATCTGTCGGTCTACAGCTGTTGACTACTTTATGCTGTCGGTTTACAGCTGTTGACTACTTTATGATATTACATTATCTGTCGGTCTACAGCTGTTGACTACTTTATGATATTACATTATCTGTCGGTCTACAGCTGTTGACTACTTTATGATATTACATTATCTGTCGGTTTACAGCTGTTGACTACTTTATGATATTACATTATCTGTCGGTTTACAGCTGTTGACTACTTTATGATATTAAATTATTTGTCGGTCTACAGCTGTTGACTACTTTATGATATTACATTATCTGTCGGTTTACAGCTGTTGACTACTTTATGATATTACATTGTCTGTCGGTCTACAGCTGTTGACTACTTTATGATATTACATTATCTGTCGGTCTACAGCTGTTGACTACTTTATCATATTACATTATCTGTCGGTTTACAGCTGTTGACTACTTTATGATATTACATTATCTGTCGGTCTACAGCTGTTGACTACTTTATGCTATTACATTATCTGTCGGTTTACACTGTTGACTACTTTATGATATTACATTATCTGTCGGTTTACGGCTGTTGACTACTTTATGATATTATATTATCTGTCGGTTTACAGCTGTTGACTACTTTATGATATTAAATTATCTGTCGGTCTACAGCTGTTGACTACTTTATGATATTACATTATCTGTCGGTTTACAGCTGTTGACTACTTTATGATATTACATTATCTGTCGGTCTACAGCTGTTGACTACTTTATGATATTACAGTATCTGTCGGTCTACAGCTGTTGACTACTTTATGATATTACATTATCTGTCGGT
>MJUT01004116.1:316649-328639 GCA_002080005.1 Gigantidas platifrons | reverse complement strand
GATACTCCCCTGATTAAATTAACATGGGGTGATACGAATATGACTCGGCGTATAAGGAGATCGTACCTCTCGTTCTCTCTAGATACTCCCCTGATTACATTAACCATGGTGTGATGCGAATATGAGTCGGTGTAGAAGGAGATCGTACCTCTCGTTCTCTCTATATACTCCACTGATTACATTAACATGGGGTGATGCGAATATGAGTCGGCGTATAAGGAGATCTACCTCTCGTTCTCTCTGGATACTCCCCTGATTAAATTAACCATGGTGTGATGCGAATATGAGTCGGCGTATAAGGAGATCATACCTCTCGTTCTCTCTATATACTCCACTGATTACATTAACCATGGTGTGATGCGAATATGAGTCGGTGTATAAGGAGATCATACCTCTCGTTCTCTCTAGATACTCCACTGATTACATTAACCATGGTATGATGCGAATATGAGTCGGTGTATAAGGAGATCGTACATTTCGTTCTCTGTAGATACTCCCCTGATTAAATTAACATGGGGTGATGCGAATATGAGTCGGCATATAAGGAGATCGTACCTCTCGTTCTCTCTAGATACTCTCCTGATTAAATTAACATGGGGTGATGCGAATATGAGTTGACGTATAAGGAGATCATACCTCTCGTTCTCTCTAGGATTAACTTGGAGGAACTTGACCATCCATTGCTACCAGTGGGGCACAGACTTGTGCAAACCTTTAATCAGCATTCTGTTTAATCTTGCCAGATCCTGTATTTTTCAGTGCCGAACTGTGGCCGTTTTCTCCACTTTACACATTGTATTTGTCATATTTTACCCAATAATGAATCTTTGATTAAATTAATATTATTTGTCAATCTTTATTTTATCAATACATTTTAGACAAATTTCATTTTTTTAAATCACCAAAGACATTCAGAGTAATAATAACAATATATTGTGTTGTCCATGTTATATGCCGCAATTGTATAATTATTACTCTTCAAGTAAGAAACTCGCAGCCGCAAGTGATAAAGTTTACCAGTTGCTTGCCCATGGTCGCTGGTTCTCTCCGGGTACTCCGGCTTCCTCCACCACTAAAACTGGTCGCCATGATATAGCTGAAATATTGTTGAAAGTGGCGTTAAACACCAAAAATCAAATCAATCAAGTAAGAAACTTTCATTATAATTAGTGTAAACATATTTTATTAATCAATACATATGAATATAGTACCACAATTTAAATACAACAATAGTAATGACTATGAATTAATTAAGGGGATCCGAAAACAAGTTATTAAACTTATATAATTGTATAATATATAATAATATTCATTATAATTGACATGCTATTATCGAAACATAATTTTGCAAATAATAAAGAGCGTCGTTGTATTATGTGTTGGTATAATACTATTGTATATACCAATAATTATATAATACAATTTTACGTCATTTAAATAGGCGGGGTCTAAACGGGAACGAGCGCTTTTAACAGTGTACAATTTACAATATACCAATAAAACACTATATAATAAAATACATTATTATGTTTTCTGTAAATTTCTTCTGTAACATAAGTTCATACGATATTTTGACATATATCACAAAGAATTATACAGCGAAAAAAGTATATCTACTATTCCAGTTTCACGCGGGTAAGGTTGAGTTTTCAGCTGTCTGTCAAGCTATATACAGCTAGTCCACTTGCAAGGGGGCGGATCCAATCTGTCAATCTATCATAGTCGTCTAAACGTTTTAAATTAAGTATCATAAGTATACTTGTTATTGCTGTTAATTAAATTTCAAACTTCAAAAATATTTATATTTTTAAAGCCTTAAATGAAACAAAAAATATTCTCACACTTTCAAAACTATCTGATCCAATATATTAGTCACCAATATCAGGACCTCCTTTAATGTAATAGTTCTCAATAGATTTTGTCTACATATAACAGTCAGCATAATAATAATAATGTCGTGTTAGCAATGACTATGCCATATAGTGGCCAGGGTTTAATACATAGTGCACTCGCCTTCGGGTCGTGCACTATGTCTTCAACACTGAGTAAAATAATATTGACCGAAGCCAAAGGCTGAGGTCAATATTGGTTTTGCAGGTCAATAAAAACTCACATTCACTGATACAAAAGTCTGTAATTGTTTTATCACATATACTATAAGGCTTATGAGGTCACCAGGTGAATATCACTTTCAGCAGGTGAATACCATTATTTATTGACTTCTAGACTTTACTTAGCCAAAGTATGGATATTTACAGTCATTATGTAATAAAACGTTATCTTCACCTCACGCGACATAACCCGCGGTGAATATAACATTTATTCACCTCGCGCGACATAACGCGCGGTAAATATAACATTCCAACGTCTTGCATCATACGAAACCAAAGAAAACGTCGTGATAATTTAAGTTTATTTCAAGGGTAAGAGCAACATATAAAATGTGTCATATAATAAAGCAATTAATGACTTTCAATTCGATGGATACCAGGATTGATTAACCCAAGAATAACAAGAATAATATATTTACCTCGGCCATCTGGCCTCGGTAAATATAATGTTCCTGGGTTAATAAATCCTTGTATCCACCTCATTAAAAGTCATTAATTGTATAATATACCAATAAAACCCTACTTTAAACAACGACAATAAAGATATCCCCTACATGACGGAAAGAGGACCTGGTATTCTAACGTAAATTATTGTAACAGAACAGGACATCAATGACATTATCTCTTGCCTGGACCCGCAAAAAGCATCTGGACCAGATGATATTAGTCACCGTATGTTAATTGCCACTAAAACACAATTTGTCGTCCACTCTGTAAATTGTTTAATTTGTCTCTAAGGAAGAAATGTTTTCCGTCGTTTTGGAAACTCGCTAACGTTATAGCAGTTTTTAAGAAATCTGACAAATCGATCGCTTCGAACTATAGACCAATATCGTTTCTTAGTTGTGTTAGTAAAATTTTTGAGAGAACTGTCTTTAAATATGTTTTTAACCATATTAGTCGCCATAAGTATATACATAAACTTCAGTCTGGCTTTCTCCCTGGATATTCCACTACACATCAACTAGTTGAAATATACCATTGTATAATGAATGCATTTGAAAATCAGACTCCTTTGACATTGACGTTTTGCGATGTAAGTAAGGCATTTGATCGTGTCTGGATTAGGAGCTTAATTTACAAACTAGAGAAATATGGCGTGAGAGGCGACATCTTGGAATGGTTTAAAACTTATCTTACTGACAGAAAACAGAAAGTTGTACTGAATAACACAGAATCAGAGGTTGGTTGTTTATACGCTGGTGTCCCTCAGGGATCAGTGTTAGGCCCATACTATTTCTAATTTATATCAACGACATAGCTGACCACACAGACGGTATATGTAGACTTTTTGCAGACGGTACATCTCTTGGACATACTAGTAACGATCTAAAAAACTTGCAGGACATGGTTAATTCTGACCTCTCAAACATTAAAAAGTGGAGTGAAGACTGGCTAATAACATTCAATCCAGATAAAACTGACATCATGCTATTTGATAATAGACGACAAGGAAATCTTAGCTTCAAGTTTGGACAAACCGACATACTATCCATTGACTTCCATAAACACCTGGGTATCCTGTTCAGTTCTGATAGTAAATGGACACGACATATTGACTACATACTATCTAAGGCATCCAAGCAATTATGTGTTCTAAGAAAATTGAAATTTATTCTAAAACGGGAAATTCTTGAAAAAATCTACTTAACTTTTATTAGACCTTTGTTAGAATATTCTTGCGAGTGTGGGACAATTGTTTACAGACGGACAACGACAGACTAGAAAAATTACAACTAGAAGCAGCACGTATTGTTACTGGGTTAACTGCGTATTCAAGTAGAGATTCTTTATATCAAGAAACGGGATGGGAAAAATTATCAAGTAGACGGGAACGCAAAAAATTATGTTTAATGTATAATATGTACCATGGACACGCCCCATCTTATCTGTGTGACTTATTACCCCCTCTGGTTCGTGATGTTACCAACTACCCTGTTCGAAACAGAAATGACTACACTGTCCCAAGATGTCGCTTATCGTTATACCAATCTTCGTTCATCCCGTCTGTCATAAATCTTTGGAACAGTCTAGACAATGACACCAGAAATACCAGAACATCGGACTCATTTAAAATTAACCTTAAAAATAAAGTTGTACTGACTAAAATTCCGGCTCATTTCTTAGTCGGGGATAGACGACATAATATTTTATATGCAAGAATACGTCGTGATTGTAGCTCGCTCAAGTATGATATATTTCGATCCAATATAATAACAGATTCGAGATGTGTTTGTGGATTTACCAGGGAGGACTCCTCTCACTTTCTCTTGAACTGTCGCTTGTATATCGAACAGAGGACAGTTCTCTTTCATTTTTTGCACCACCATAATTTTCAGAGAAATATTAGAATTTTACTATTTGGAGATTCTAATAAAACCCAAGCCCAAAATATATTGTTATCGAAAGCAGTACAGACATTCATTAAGAACAGTAGGCGATTCATTGAAGGAACATAAATCCCCCCCATTTTACTTATCCGTTATTGTTTAATTTTGCTATACCATAAATGATTATACACTTATTATCCGTCATGCTCTCTGTCAGACCTATGTATGTATGTTACTGGAGAGAACTTCATATAAGTTGTAAAACTTGTGTTCAATCCTATTGTATATATTTGACAATAAAATATGTTTAAATCAATAAAACCCTATATAATAAAATACAATATACCAATAAAACCCTATATAATAAAATACAATATACCAATAAAACCCTATATAATAAAAACCAATATACCAATAAAACCCTATATAATAAAATACAATATACCAATAAAACCCCATATAATGAAATACAATATACCAATAAAACCCTATATAATAAAATATAATATACCAATAAAACCCTATATAATAAAATACAATATACCAATAAAACACCATATAATAAAAATACAATATACCAATAAAACACCATATAATAAAAATACATTATTATACTTTTTGTAAGTTTCTGTAGTGATAATTGGCACTGTAATATTTTGGCATATTACCTGGACAATTAGACACTCAGTATAATAATGATATTAATGTGGTCTTGTCCATGTAATATGCCAAAATATTACCCAGGTCTGAGAGACATATTACCTTCAGGTCGGGTAATTATTCTCTCAGACCTGGGTAATATTTTGGCATATTACCTGGACAAGACCACATTAATAAATAAATATACCAATAAAATCCAATGTAATAATCATAGATTAATGCATGGCCTTTTTCATATTGCCCTTGTTTTCAGCCCGAAACATTGATATCTGCCCGAGGTCTCGGAATGATAACAAGGGCAATATGAAAAAGGCCATGTATTAATCTATTTATCACATATTTTGCCAGGGCAGATAACATGTTATTGCCCTTCACAAGAGGGCAGATAACATGTTATTACCCTTGTAAAATGTTATTGCCCTGGGTGCAAATGCCGCATATTATGCTTTTATTACTCATTCAAATTCGGCGTTATTTCAATAAAATATGTGATAAAATACAATGTACCAATAAAACCCTATATAATAAAATACAATATACGAATACAACCCTATATAATGAAATACAATATACGAATAAAACCATGTTGTCATTTACATAATCTTGAATCTGAAAAGAAAAGAAAAGTTATTCATGGTAAGATATCCTCCTAGAATTACATTACGACGGATGTCTCATATGGAGCAGGAACTGATTGTCCTTCCGGAGCGCATGAGTTCACTTCCGGTTTTTAGTAGGGTCTGCGTTGCTCGATCTTTAGTTTTCTGTGTAATGTTTTGTAGATCGTTGTTTGTCCTATTCTCTTTTTACTTTTGGTTATTTTATTGTCTGTACATCTTCAAGTTATGACTAATGATATCCCATTTGATATCTTAATACTTAAAAGAAAATATAAATTATAGCTAAGCATCTTTACTCAAACTTGATATGATTGTTAAAAAACATATGGTAGATATATATAATATATTGTGCACGACGAGTTTCTGGAATAACCTTCATTTAAAATCATTTACAAATGTTTGGGGGTAAGAACACCAGCTAAGAGCACCTATACATGAGGAGGAAAACCTTCGTTTTTATAATATTTATATAATTTATATAATTTAGGAACTGTGAATTTTAATAATAAATATATCTAATAATCCATGGCAGTGCCGAAACACTAACTGTTGGGTTAATAATACACTCAGGGACTAATACTCCACCAACAGAGGTATTGACACAGTGAAAGTAATAAAACAGTAGATATCTAATTTAACATGACAAAGCTATACTGGGTACGCTCACAGCCAAACGATCGGAAAACCAAATAATTTAAATTCATTTTGAAATTATTTAGTTATAGGTACATTTTTCTGAAACTTCCCATTTTATCGTCTTTTATTTATTTACATGATTTCATTGTTTTACCTAGCACGTGGTATATTGTATAATATATAACTTTAAAGAATGAATCAATTAACTGTATATCATGACCATTCAGAAAGTTTGAAAAGAAAGTGTAAACAGTGATGGTCAATAATTCCACCAATATCAACAAAATGGACAATCCCTTCTTACCTGTACTCACTGAACACACAAAAAAGAGACAAAGCCATATGACGTTGGACATCCAGGACCTTGCATGGTACAGGCACCAAAAAGTGGCGTAGTTAAACCGGTTAATAGGATCATAACCCCCTTCTTTATAACTGGATCTGGTAATGTCATTATATAGGAATACATGTATTTCATTTTAATGAATACAGATTGTGATAATTATATGTTTTTTTTCAGTTCTAACAGGTTCCATTGTTAGCAGCCATTCTCATCTTACCTTTTACGATCTAGATTTTAACCATCTAGGATTAGTACTATTTGTACCATACAATGTCAGGGACCAGCTTTCTAAATCAACTACAAAAACCACAATACAATACATTAGAACCTAGAGATATATAATATAGAGAATAGTATTGTTACATGTACGAGAGAGTGATTCTTGCTTTACGCCATATGCAATTTTTCAGCTATATCTTGGCGAGAATAAGTTAGGGATCGTCTCAAAATGTGACAGTTTTTTTTCAAATGAAGTTAGTTTCATTTGGCTCAGACCATCCACCCACCCCCTCCAAATGAAAGTGTGAAAAACAGAATTCAATTTTATGCCGTTTTTTAAGTGCATTTTTAAAGATTTATTGACATATCTTAATGTGCGATTTTGGTTTTTTTCCAAACGTGACAGCTGAAAACCACCCACCTACCAAACGAAACTAACTTCGTTTGAACAAAACTGTCACATTTTGAGACGATTCCTTACATTTTGATTATATGATGATGTTGATGATGATGATGATGATGATGATGATGATGATGATGATGATGATGATGATATCCTCTTTGTACTAAGCCAACGCGTTGAGCTGGATCTTCATAATGTACTCTCTGAAATAACAGTCCTTACGTAGACATGTCACTCTACACGGATACATTATTCTGATTCCTAGCCCACCAGACTGTACTTTCTTTTTAAATCTGCGTACTTAGTAGGGTAACACATATCAATTTCATAGTGCTTGGTTTGATCCGATCGGGGCCCAAACCCACCATCTACCGCTCTTGAATCAAGTACGTTAACCATGACACCACCGATGCAGGGGTGGATCCATAATTTCAAGTTAGGTGAGGCGCACTTAAAAAAATCTCGCGGAGCGGAGCTAGGCGCGAAATTTTGTGGGGTATTTCGTGTGAAAAATCACGATTTTACGCAAAAATATCATATTTTATCCAATTTTAGGGGGGGGATCCGCCCCTGCGATGTACTTGTTACATCCATGTATTGATATTCTATCTGTGTCACAAATGTTCCATTTGTCCTAATAATCATCCGCTACTTTCATCATTCATGACTTATCACAAGGAGCAGGAACTTCTCACCCTTCTGTGTTCACCCCTGATTTTGAGTGGAGTTCATGTAGCTCAATCTTAAGTTTTCTGTGTAGTGTATTTAGTGGGGTTCGTGTCACTCGATCTTTAGTTTTATACGTATGTTTTTTAGATCGTTGTTTGTTCTTTCGTACTTTTTCTTTTGGCCATTTTGTTATCTGTTCATCTTCTGATTACCCCTTTGGTATCTTCAAACTCTTATGATTACCCCTTTAGTATCTTCAAACTCTTATGATTACCCCTTTGGTATCTCAAACTCTTCTGAGTGCCCATTTGGCATCTTCAGTTCATCATTCGTTACAGATACAGAACAGTCTTTAACACAAATATTCGATGTCCATTCATTAAAAATATTGTTTAATTTGTTGAGAACTATGTTCACATCGCACACTTTGTATGTCTGTTTATACGCCTATTAAAAAGACACATCGGTGATGCACTGATCAACTGGTCTACCCACAGACAGTTGCTTGGTGAGATAGCACAATAAAACTCTACTCATCATCACCACCAAATCAAAGGGCTGGGTTCACTAACTACCAAAATCGGCCCAACATTTTGTAGAAAAATAAACAATCATTGTTTATCTAATTTGTGTTACATTTTATTAGGACACACCTCACCATTTCTTAAAATGATAGCATGTTATTTCTTGCTTGTTTATGTTTTATAGAATTTCCACCCATTCACCCCTGTGTACGACGAATTACGACATATTTCATCGATTTCTTGTCGTTTCATCCGAAAAATCAATATCAGCGCAGCTATCGACAATCAAAATATTTTAACTATAAAATCCCAAGAATGAGAACTTTGATGCATTTAAATATCTAAGTTGTCGAGGACTGATCTCATATAAAAAAATGTAATTTTAGTGATTATGTATCGCTTGCTGACTGCCATTTTGACGTTTTGCATGATTCCTACACACCGGGAAATGTCTATTTTTAGTTATTTTTCTTATTAGAATTCACAGTTTTAGAAGATACATATTTTGTTAAAATATATATAAACCCATATACAATGTCTGCGTATTCTGAAAAATATTTCCTTAAAATATTCGAAATCTAAACTCGCCTCTACCGAATCAGAGTTCTTTTGTTTACATGCGTCATGGAAACTGCACCAGCAAGATGCTAGATCTTGACCCAAGATGAAAAAAATCTATATATAGCAGTTTGATTACCTTGTACGAATTTTCTGATGTGATGAAAAGAATGCCTGACTAACATATTATATAGGAAAGATATAAGTATTAATATTATTATAGGTTGAACTACAATTTCCCCATCTCTTATCGGGTACCTGTAAACTGCGAAACGAAATAAAAACGAAACGAAACGAAACGAAACCGAGCGAAACGAAACGAAATCAAACGAAACGAAACGACACCGAACGAAACAAAACGAAATCAAACGAAACGAAAACGAAACGAAATCAAACGAAGCGAAACGAACCCGATTGAAACGAAACGAAATTTTTCGTTTCGTTTGATTTCGTTTCGTTTCGTTCGGTTTCGCTTCGTTTTTATTTCGTTTCGCATTTTACAGGTACCCTCTCTTATCGCGAAGCAGACGACGTCCTTCAGTACTTTATCACGATTTAACATTACATGTGAAAGTCGTTTCCACAATTTCTACGGCCGTTAATAAAAAAAAACAAAAAAACTATTATTGGCTATGGGTTCATACGAGCAAAATTGGTGAATATTCTGAGAAAAGGGTTGGGAAAAACTAATGCCCCGCAATAATGACCAAATGCAAATCAAACGTACGCACTCCTCAAATTGGGGGCAGGCAAATCCTTAAACAATGTTTGTAAATGTATTTATAATCCGGAAACATTATAAGTTTAATAAATTATATTGCCATTTACCAACTTCAATGAATTATTGGTAAGAAACCACTAAATGAACAAATAAAAACATTGTTTACGTTGTCCGAACAAAATAATGCATAAATATCGTATTACCTCCCTGTAATTCACATAAATACATAAAAATACAATTATCATTATGTATCGACATTTTCTAAGCAAACCATGTATGTAATGTATAGTTTAAACATTTTTCATTGCTATCATTTGCTTGCTTTTGGAAAATATCTTCAAAATCTGATTTCTTTGTAAATTACATCATAAAACTTTATCATGTATTAATTTAAGTTTGATTCATCTTTGGTTAAATTAAACCTGCTTTTTGGTAAACGTTAAATGAATTATTTGTTTCAATTTGTCTGGCTTTTCAGCTCACCTTGCCACAGGCAACGTAATCTTTTGCCATCACTTGGCGTCCGTAGTCCGTTAACTTTTCACATTTTAATCTTCTCCTCTGAAACCCCTCACCCAAACTGCTCATATATCGGTTGTTATGGTAGCGAAGATGTAACTGACAATTGTACGTGTATTTAGTTATTTTTATATTTATTAACAATTTAGATTGTAATTCGTTATCAAGTTTATGCTATGCATCACAATTATTTCAAAATTAGATCTTTTTGATGTTGTCTGTCCTTTTCTGTTGGCCATTGTGTTGTCTGTCCTTTTTCGATTACCTCTTTTGATTACCCCCTTCGTATGTTGAAACTTTTCTTAGGACTTTATTTAAAGTTTGGGTTATGCTTGATTTATTCAGGGTTCAGTTTAGACAGGTTTCACTTTATTTCATTAAAACTTATCTTACCAGTGGCTGAATGATATACAGACCGGAACTGAAGTCTCCATTGTCCAATCGGGTTTTCTCCCCAAAAGTGAACGGACATAAAAGTCCATGATAACCTGCTACCAGAAATATGATCATAAAGTCTTAGTGATAACAAAGGACTTGTCATACCACTTGGAGATACTAATGCAATTTCTATCTTGCCTCGGGAATTAGTGTAGTTCATTGAGACTGTTGCAGTCACGTGTTCTAAGAAACGGATCGGTTGACCTCGTCTTGCTCTTGGTATATTTATGGCGCTTTCTCCATTAATTGCATTTATTGAATTTCTAAAATAAATTAAAACACACAATTTACATACAGATTAAATACAAGACACAATAAATGTTTTTACAAAAAGGTTTGAAAATATGAAAGGCATGATCAGAAGCCGTAAACCACAGAAGCATAGACAATACCACAGGAACAGGAAAAGAGACAGACAGGCGAACAATTATCCACAAAGCAATACACAGAAAACTAAAGATCGAGCAACACGAACCCCACACAAACACCAGAGGTGAACTCGTGTGCTCCGGAAGGGTAGACAGTTCCTGCTCTACTAATGACAACCGTGGTGTTACTTTTGTTGAAAACGTGATGAAAATACATGAATGAAGAAAGAACCAGGTTGTGATTACTGCAAATGGAACAAATCCGTAAGGGTAATCCAGTCCTGCTCCACTAGTGACATCCTTCATGCTCATATTAGACTGTTGAAGGTTTTCGCAGGTAAGGTTTTCTTCATCATAAGTTCTGTATTTGTTAGTATCATTTAATTTCTATGTTGTAGCAGAAGAATTTTACTGTCGAAATAGTGTTGAATAGTCCAACAATTTAACAAGTAATCAGTCCACTATGTGAGATTGGGCTGACAGTCGAACCTCGTGTTGAATTGTCCAACAATTTAACAAGTAATCAGTCCACTATGTGAGATTGGGCTGACAGTCGAACCTCGTGTTGAATTGTCCAACAATTTAACAAGGAATCAATCCACTATGTGAGATTGGACCTTCATCTAGCTTAATCCCTCCACTTTTTATTAAAGTGAATGTACCAAGCCAGGATAGTGATGTGTATGTCTGTACCAAGCTAGGACAGTGATGTGTATGTGTGTACCAAGCCAGGACGGTGATGTGTATGTCTGTACCAAGCTAGGACAGTGATGTGTATGTGTGTACCAAGCCAGGACAGTGATACGCATGTCTGTACCAAGCCAGGACAGTGATGTGTATGTCTGTTCCAAGCCAGGACAGTGATGTGTAT
>MJUT01004116.1:283246-299825 GCA_002080005.1 Gigantidas platifrons | reverse complement strand
AGTACTGATGTCTATGATAATATAATAGTACTGATGTCTATGATAATATAATAGTACTGATTTCTATCATAATATAATAGTGCCGATTTCTATGATAATATAATAGTACTGATCTCTATGATAATATAATAGTACTGATGTCTATGACAATATAATAGTATTGATATCCATAATAATATAACGTACTGATGTCTATGATAATATAATAGTACTGATGTCTATGATAATATAATAGTACTGATGTCTATGATAATATAATAGTACTGATGTCTATGATATTATAATAGTACTGATGTCTATGATAATATAATAGTACTGATGTCTATGACAATATAATAGTACTGATGTCTATGATAATATAATAGTGCCGATGTCTATCATAATATAATAGTACTGATCTCTATGATAATATAACAGTACTGATGTATATGATAATATAATAGTACTGATGTCTATGATAATATAATAGTACTGATGTCTATGATAATATAATAGTACTGATGTCTATGATAATATAGTAGTACTGATGTCTATCATAATATAATAGTGCCGATGTCTATGATAATATTATAGTACTGATGTCTGTGATAATATAATAATACTGATGTCTATGATACTATAATAGTACTGATGTCTATGATAATATAGTAGTACTGATGTCTATGATAATATAATAGTACTGATGTCTATCATAATATAGTAGTGCCGATGTCTATGATAATATAATAGTACTGATGTCTGTGATAATATAACAGTACTGATGTCTATGATAATATAGTAGTACTGATGTCTATGATAATATAATAGTACTGATGTCTATGATAATATAATAGTACTGATTTCTATCATAATATAATAGTGCCGATTTCTATGATAATATAATAGTATTGATCTCTATAATAATATAACAGTACTGATGTCTATGATAATATAATGGTACTGATGTCTATGCTAATATAATGGTACTGATGTCTATTGTAATATAATAGTACTGATTTCTATCATAATATAATAGTGCCGATTTCTATGATAATATAATAGTATTGATCTCTATAATAATATAACAGTACTGATGTCTATGATAATATAATGGTACTGATGTCTATGCTAATATAATGGTACTGATGTCTATTGTAATATAATAGTACTGATGTCTATTGTAATATAACAGTACTGATGTCTATGATAATATAATGGTACTGATGTCTATGATAATATAATGGTACTGATGTCTATGATAATATAATAGTGCCGATGTCTATGATAATATAATAGTACTGGTGTCCATGATAATATAATGGTACTGATGTCTATGGTAATATAATAGTACTGATGTCTATTGTAATACAAAAGTACTGATGTCTATGATAATATAATGGTACTGATGTCTATGATAATATAATGGTACTGATGTCTATGATAATATAATAGTGCCGATGTCTATGATAATATAATAGTACTGGTGTCCATGATAATATAATGGTACTGATGTCTATGATAATATATAATTGTACTGATGTCTAAGATAATATAGTAGTACTGATGTCTATGGTAATATAATAGAAAGAGTCAAAAGTGGAACCCATAACACAACAATACACGACTTCTGACTTTGGTGCATGGTACCGGTTTAACAAGGCAAGTGATCACCTGATAATTTGATTTTATATTTGGTGTTTAACGCCACTTTCAACAATATTTCAGCTATATCATGCGACCAGTTTTAGTGGTGGAAGAAGCCGGAGTACTCGGAGAGAACCACCGACCATAGGAGAGCAACTGGTAAACTTTATCACTTTTGGTTGGTTGCGAGTCAAGTGCACCCTTTTTGTAATTTACAAAGTCGGGTGCGAACCCACGTCGTATTGGTGATAGGCTTGTATGCGTTGTTAGGTAATCCAACTACCTAACTCATTGAGCCACCCCTGATAATATCACTTTCTATTTAGACTTACATTGGCAATATTATAGTCAATGGCTGCTTTTGTTAATGATCCCCATGTCCAAAGACCGTAATTATGGGGGTATCCCCAACTATTACAGTAAATGTCGACGGTTGATCCATTATGTGATAGAGCCAGGGCCATTTGTAGATCTGTCAAGTACACTCCACCTGTCAATCCGAGTAACCCAACAGCTGAAATTATACAACATGTTATTGAATACAAATTCAGATATACATATTCGGTTGAGAAAAGTTTGAAGATCCCAAATGGGGAATCAGATTCTCTAACCGAAAGACAGATAATAGAATAATAAAGAGAAAAAAGTACAAAAGGACAAACAACGATCTACAAAACACTACACAGAAAACATAAGACCGAGCAGCACGAACCCCATTAAAAACCGTAGGTGAACATAGGTGCTCCTGAAAGGTAAATAGTTCCTGCTCTACAAGTGTCACCCACCATGCTACTCTATAAATATTCATATAAACTACTGTACATTTCAGGTTCAGTTTTAAAGCAAATATTGTATGAATAAATTGAAAAACAAATAATGCCACACTGTCGGAACAGTTCCAAAGTCCAATAGAAAAACAAAATATGCCACACTGTCGGAACAGTTCCAAAGTCTAATAGAAAAACAAATAATGCCACACTGTCGGAACAGTTCCAAAGTCCAATAGAAAAATGAAAAACAAATAATGCCACAGTGTCGGAACAGTTCCAAAGTCCAATAGAAAAACAAATAATGCCACACTGTCGGAACAGTTCCAAAGTCTAATAGAAAAATGAAAAACAAATAATGCCACACTGTCGGAACAGTTCCAAAGTCCAATAGAAAAACAAAATATGCCACACTGTCGGAACAGTTCCAAAGTCCAATAGAAAAATGAAAAAGAAATAATGCCACAGTGTCGGAACAGTTCCACAGACCAATAGAAAAACCAATAATGCCACACTGTCGGAACAGTTCCAAAGTTCAATAGAAAAATGAAAAACCAATAATGCCAAACTGTCGGAACAGTTCCAAAGTTCAATAGAAAAATGAAAAACAAATAATGCCACACTGTCGGAACAGTTCCAAAGTCCAATAGAAAAATGAAAAACCAATAATGCCAAACTGTCGGAACAGTTCCAAAGTCCAATGTAAAAATGAAAAACAAATAATTCCACACTGTCGGAACAGTTCCAAAGTCCAATAGAAAAATGAAAAACAAATAATACCACACTCGGAAGAATTCCAAAGTCCAATAGAAAAATGAAAAACAAATAATACCAGACTGTCGGAACAGTTCCAAAGTCCAATAGAAAAATGAAAAACAAATAATGCCATACTGTTGGAACAGTTCCAAAGTCCATCAGAAAAAACAAATAATGCCACACTGTCGGAACAGTTCCGAAGTCCAATAGAAAAACGAAAAACAAATCATACCACACTGTCGGAACCGTTCCAAAGTCCAATACAAAAATGAAAAACAAATAATGCCATACTGTCGGAACAGTTCCAAAGTTCCATAGAAAAACAAATAATGCTACACTCTCAGAACAGTTCCAAAGTCCAATAGAGAAAAAGATAACGCCAAACTGTCGGAGCAGTTCCAAATTCCTGTAGAAAACCAAATAATATCACACTCTCTAAACAGTTCCAAAGTCCAACAGATAAACAAATAATGTCACACTGTCGGAGAAGGTCCAAGTCCAACAGAAAAACAAATAATGCAATAGTCGGAACAGTTCCAAAGTCCAATAGAGAAACAAATAACGCCACACTGTCGGAGCAGTTCCAAAGTCCTGTAGAAAACCAAACAATGCCACATTGTCGGAACAGTTCCAAAGTCCAACAGAGAAGCAAATAACGCCACACTGTCGTAACAGTTCCAAAGTCCAGCAGAGAAGCAAAGCATGCCACACAGTCGGAACAGTTCCAAAGTCCAAGAGAGAAACAAATAACGCCACACTGTCGAAGCAGTTCCAAAGTCCTGTAGAAAACCAAACAATGCCACACTGTCGGAACAGTTCCAAAGTCCAACAGAGAAGCAAATAATGCCACACTGTCGGAACAGTTCCAAAGTCCAATAGAAAAACAAACAATGCCACACTGCCGGAACAGTTCCAAAGTCCAATAGAAAAACAAATAATGCTACACTGTCGGAACAGTTCCAAAGTCCAATAGAGAAACAAATAACGTCACACTGTCGGAACAGTTCCAAAGTCCTGTAGAAAAACAAATAATGTCACACTGTCTAAACAGTTCCAAAGTCCAACAGATAAACAAATAATGCCACACTGTCTCAACAGTTCCAAAGTCCAATAGAGAAACAAATAATGCCACACTGTCGGAACAGTTCCAAAGTCCTGTAGAAAACCAAATAATGGCACACTGTCTAAACAGTTCCAAAGTCCAACAGAAAAACAAATAATGCCACACTGTCTGAACAGTTCCAAAGTCCAATAGAGAAACAAATAACTCCACACTGTCGGAACAGTTCCAAAGTCCAATAGAAAAACAAATAATGCCACACTGTCGTAACAGTTCCAAAGTCCAACAGAGAAACAAATAACGCCACACTGTCGGAACAGTTCCAAAGTCCAATAGAAAAACAAATAATGCCACACTGTCGGAACAGTTCCAAAATCCAATAGAAAAACAAATAATGCTACACTGTCGGAACAGTTCCAAAGTCCAATAGAGAAACAAATAACGCCACACTGTCGGAGCAGTTCCAAAGTCCAACATAAAAACAAATAATGCCACACTGTGGGAACAGTTCTAAAGTCCAATAGAGAAACAAATAACGCCACACTGTCGGAGCAGTTCCAAAGTCCTGTAGAAAACCAAACAATGCCAGACTGTCGGAACAGTTCCAAAGTCCAACAGAGAAACAAATCATGCCACACTGTCGGAACAGTTCCCAAGTCCAATAGAAAAACAAATAACGCCACATTGTCGGAACAGTTCCAAAGTCCAATAGAGAAACAAATAATGCCACACTGTCGGAACAGTTCCAAAGTCCAATAGAGAAACAAATAACGTAACACTGCCGGAGCAGTTCCAAAGTCAAACAGAGAAATCAATAATGCCATGCTGTCGGTACAGTTCCAAATTCCAATAGAGAAACCAAGAATACCACACTGTTGGAACAGTTCCAAAGTCCAATAGAAAAACAAATAATGCTACACTGTTGGAACAGGTCCAAAGCCCAATAGAAAAAACAAATAATGCCACACTGTTGTAACAGGTCCAGAATCCAGTAGAAAAATAAATAATGCCACACTGTTGGAACAGTTCCTAAGTCCAACAGAGAAACAAATAATGCCACACTGTTGGAACAGTTGCAAAGTCCAACAGAGAAACAAATAATGCCACACTGTTGGAACAGTTCCAAAGTCCAACAGAGAAACAAATAATGCCACACTGTTGGAACAGTTCCAAATTCCAATAGACAAACAAATAACGCAACATTGTCGGAATAGTTCCAAAGTCCAATTGAAAAACTAATAATGTCGCACTGTCGGAACAGTTTCAAAGTCCAACAGAAAAACTTATAATGTCATACTGTCGGAACAGTTCCTAAGCCCAATAGAAAAACAAATAATGCCACACTGTCGGAACAGTTCCCAAGTCCCATAGAGAAACAAATAATGCCACACTGTCGGAACAGTTCCAAAGTCCAATAGAAAGACTAATAATGCTAAACTGTCGGAACAGTTCCAAAGTCCAATAGATAAACAAATAACGCCACACTGTCGGAGCAGTTCCAAAGTCCAACAGAAAATAAAATAATGCCACACTGTCGTATCAGTTCCAAAGTCCAACAGATAAGCAAATAATGTCACACTTTCGGAGCAGGTCCAAAGTCCAACAGAAAAATAAATAATGCCACACTGTCGGAACAGTTCCAAAGTCCTAAAGAGAAACAAATAACGCCAAACTGTCGGAACAGTTCCAAAGTCCAATAGAAAAACAAATAATGCTACACTGTCGGAACAGTTCCAAAGTCCTGTAGAAAACCAAACAATGCCAAACTATCGGAACAGTTCCAAAGTCCAACAGAGAAACAAATCATGCCACACTGTGGGAACAGTTCCAAAGTCCAATAGAAAAACAATAATGCCACACTGTCGGAACAGTTCCAAAGTCCAATAGAAAAACAAATAACGCCACATTTTCGGAACAGTTCCAAAGTCCAATAGAGCAACAAATAACGCCACACTGTCGGAAGTTCCAAAGTCCAATAGAAAAACAAGTAATGCCACACTGTCGGAACAGTTGCAAAGTCCAATAGAAAAACAAATAATGCAACACTGTCGGAACAGTTCCAAAGTCAAATAGAGAAACAAATAATGCCACACTGTCGGAGCAGTTCCAAAGTCCAACAGAGAAACAAATCATGCCACACTTTCGGAGCAGGTCCAAAGTCCAACAGAAAAATAAATAATGCCACACTGTGGGAACAGTTCCAAAGTCCTAAAGAGAAACAAATAACGCCAAACTGTAGGAACAGTTCCAAAGTCCAATAGAAAAACAATAATGCCACACTGTCGGAACAGTTCCAAAGTCCAATAGAAAAACAAATAACGCCACATTGTCGGAACAGTTCCAAAGTCCAATAGAGCAACAAATAACGCCAAACTGTCGGAAGTTCCAAAGTCCAATAGAAAAACAAGTAATGCCACACTGTCGGAACAGTTCCAAAGTCCAATAGAAAAACAAATAATGCTACACTGTCGGAACAGTTCCAAAGTCCAATAGAGAAACAAATAACGCCACACTGTCGGGGCAGTTCAAAAGTCCTGTAGAAAACAAAACAATTCCAAACTGTCGGAACAATTCCAAAGTCCAATAGAAAAACAAATAACGCCACACTGTCGGAACAGTTCCAAAGTCCAATAGAGAAACAAATAATGTCACACTGTCGGAACAGTTCCAAAGTCCAATAGAAAAACAAATAACGCCACACTGTCGGAGCAGTTCCAAAGTCAAATAGAGAAACAAATAACGCCACACTGTTGGAGCAGTTCCAAAGTCCAACAGAGAAACAAATCATGCCACACTGTGGGAACAGTTCCAAAGTCCAATAGAAAAAAAATAATGCCATACTGTCGGAACAGTTCCAAAGTCCAATAGAGCAACAAATAACGCCACACTGTCGGAAGTTCCAAAGTCCAATAGAAAAACAAGTAATGCCACACTGTCGGAACAGTTCCAAAGTCCAATAGAAAAACAAATAATGCTACACTGTCGGAACAGTTCCAAAGTCAAATAGAGAAACCAATAACGCCACACTGTCGGAGCAGTTCCAAAGTCCAACAGAGGAACAAATAATGCGACACTGTCGGAACAGTTCCAAAGCCCAACAGATAAACAAATAATGTCACACTGTCGGAGCAGGTCCAAAGTCCAACAGAAAGACAAATAATACCACACTGTCGGAACAGTTCCAAAGTCCAATAGAGAAACAAATAACGCCACACTGTCGGAGCAGTTCAAAAGTCCTGTAGAAAACAAAACAATTCCAAACTGTCGGAACAATTCCAAAGTCCAATAGAAAAACAAATAACGCCACACTATCGGAACAGTTCCAAAGTCCAATAGAGAAACAAATAATGCCACACTGTCGGAACAGTTCCAAAGTCCAATAGAAAAACAAATAACGCCACACTGTCGGAGCAGTTCCAAAGTCCTGTAGAAAACCAAATAATGTCACACTGTCTAAACAGTTCCAAAATCCAACAGATCAACAAATAATGTCACACTGTCGGAGCAGGTCCAAAGTCCAATAGAAAAACAAATAATGCCATACTTTTGGAACAGTTCCAATGTCCAATGGAGAAACAAATAACACCAAACTGTCGGAGCAATTCCAAAATCCTGTAGAAAAACAAATAATGCCACACTGTCAGAACAGTTCCAAAGTCCAACAGAGAAGCAAATAATGCCACATTGTCGGAACAGTTCCAAAGTCCAATAAAAAAAATAATGCCACACTGTCGGAACAGTTCCAAAGTCAAATAGAAAAACAAATAATGCCACACTGTCTGAATAGTTCCAAAGTCCAATAGAAAAATCGAAGACAGAATCACAATCGATATCAATAACACAAATACATGACCAATCACTTTACTGACTTGACACTTGTATTTTAATTTCTAAAAAGTGACGGTGTTTGTAAATTGATGCAGTCATGCATGGGTTTTCCACATGTGATACGAATACAAGTAAAATAATTTGTATGTTGAAGTTCCTTATCTATAATATGGTTGTCAGGTTTTATGGTATTTCTCATTGAATCATCGATATTCCCATGAGAATAATAAAATCGTATGAAAAACAAATACCACCCACCACTCTAGACGTTAAATAGTTTTTCCGTTATTCCATTAAAGGTCAAAGTTGAAATACAGTGACGTATTATAAGTCTGCCTACCTAAAGATTCAGATGGCGACTACATTGTGAAAAATAATTTTTCTCTGTTTTAATTTGGTATCCAACAATATATAAATCATTCCTCTTTTAAGCAATGTAAGGTATGTAAAATAACAAGAACAATATGTACATATAAGTTTTTGTTGAAGTTGACATGTTTTATAAGTCTGTACACCACTTCTTGCACCAGGTGTGGAGTACTTGTGATGCAAGCATTGGAGCAAACTGTCATGGCGCGTGCAATATTTGGTAGGTGTGAGCTAGCTGTACCAGACGATGTTTACATTAAAAACAGAAGCAGTAACATTGCTACACAGACTTACATAACTTATTAAGTATTCTCGTGAATGCTGTCGATGAAAATTAGATCGTGTATATATTTTAATCTTGTATTATTTGATAGATGAGCGGTTGGTTTTAAAATGAATTCGAGACTCAGATATTAAAAAAAATAATTTGGAATTAGAAAAAGAAAGCCTAAACAGTAATGGTATTATCATCAAAACGAACAATCACGTCTCATCTCAAATTATTGAACATAAAAAAGACCGCGACATACAACCAGGTCTAGTGTCGGGGTTAAACTGGTAGATGTGATTCTCCTGATAAGCCACATCTCCTAATTATTAACATCTATTATATCAGAGGTCAAAACCGGGTTCAGTGTTACTGTGACAGTAGCTACTTAAGAGGTTGTGTGAATCAGATGTTGATTCTGACGAACTCCAAGCATCTCTAAAGAGTACATACAATCATGTGTTTTGAATATTGTTGTTTGTCCTTTTGTCCTTTATGTTTTGACCATTGCGTCGTCTGTCCTTTATGTTTTGGCCATTGTGTCGTCTGTCACTTAAGTTTTGGCCATTGTGTCGTCTGTCCTTTATGTTTTAGCCATTGTGTCGTCTGTCCTTTATGCTTTGGCCATTGTGTCGTCTGTCCTGTATGTTTTGGCCATTGTGTCGTCTGTCCTTTATGTGTTGGCCATTGTGTCGTCTGTCCTTTATTCTTTGGCCATTGTGTCGTCTGTCCTTTATGTTTTTGTCATTGTGTCGTCTGTCCTTTATGTTTTGGACATTGTGTCGTCTGTCCTTTATGCTTTGGCCATTGTGCTGTCTGTCATTTATGGTTTGGCCATTGTGTCGTCTGTCCTTTATGTTTTGGCAATTTTGTCGTCTGTCCTTTATGTTTTGACCATTTTGTCGTCTGTCCTTTATGTGTTGGCCATTGTGTCGTCTGTCCTTTATGTTTTGTCCATTGTGTTGTCTGTCCTTTATGTTTTTGCCATTGTGTCGTCTGTCCTTTATGTTTTGACCATTGTGTCGTCTGTCCTTTATGTTTTGGCCATTGTGTCGTCTGTCCTTTATGTTTTGGCCATTGTGCTGTCTTTCCATTATGTTTTGGCCATTGTGTCGTCTGTCCTTTATGTTTTGGCTATTGTGTTGTCTGTCCTTTATACTTTGGACATTGTGTCGTCTGTCCTTTATGTTTTGGCCATTATGCTGTCTTTCCATTATGTTTTGGCCATTGTGTTGTCTGTCCTTTATGATTTGGCCATTGTGTCGTCTGTCCTTTATGTTTTGGCCATTGTGCTGTCTTTCCATTATGTTTTGGCCATTGTGTCGTCTGTCCTTTATGTTTTGGCTATTGTGTCGTCTGTCCTTTATGCTTTGGCCATTGTGTCGTCTTTCCTTTATGTTTTGGCCACTGCGTCGTCTGTCCTTTATGTTTTGGCCATTGTGCTCTCTTTCCTTTATGTTTTGGCCATTGTGTCGTCTGTCCTTTATGGTTTTGCCATTGTGTCGTCTGTACTTCATGTGTTGGCCATTGTGTCGTCAGTTCTCTATGGATTATGAATACCCCCTTTGGAATCTTCAAACTTTTCTTTCCCCAGGTGGTTCAGTGAGTTAGGTAGTTGTAGAGCCCGGGTGGCTCAGTGAGTTAGGTAGTTGTAGGGCACGGGTGGCTCAATGAGTTAGGTGGTTGTAGGGCACGGATGGCTGAATGAGTTAGGTAGTTGGATTACCTAACAACTCCTACAAGCCTATCACCAATACGGTGTGGGTTCGCGTCCGGATGTGTAAATTTCAAAAAGGTTGCAATCGACTCGCAGCCGCAAGCGATCAAGTTTACTAGTTGCTTGCCCATGGTAGGTGGTTCTCTCCGTGTACTCCGACTTCTTCCACCACTAAAACCAGTTGCCATGATATAGCTAAAATATTGCTGAAAGTGGCGATAAAACACCAAAAGTCAAATCAAAAACATCTTTTAATACGTTATTTATTGATATCTTACCGACAAGACTTGCATTATAAGCAACACCAACTGTACAGATGTTGTTCCCCTTTACTGCTCCAATTATGCCCGATACAGCTGTTCCGTGACTACAAAGTATAAAACAAATATTCCTCAAGCAGCATTACCTTTACGAGTTGTAAGTAACAAGTATAGTATATCACAAAAACCATCGTACGTTTCTTTGGTTAACACAAAGGTCTTAATGACCGATTTATGGTGAGGAAGTGCACAATTTCATCACTCAGACTGATGACTGATGAGCACGTTTTGGTGAGCAAGCATACAATTTAATCACCCAGACTGATGAAGGGTGGGCACGCTCTCGTAAGTACGTACACGGTGCGCACGTTCTGGTAAGTAAGTGCACAATTTCAGCACTCAGACTGATAACTGTTGAGCACGTTCTGGTAAGTAAGTGCACAATTTCATCACTCATACTGATGACTGTTGAGCACGTTCTGGTAGGTAAGTGCACAATTTTATCACTCAGACTGATGACTGTTGAGCACGTTCTGGTAAGTAAGTGCACGATTTAATCACTCAGAGTGATGACTTGTGGGCACGTTTTCGTGAGTAGGTACATGGTGAGCACGTTCTGGTAAGTAAGTGCACAGTTTCATCACTCAGACTGATGACTTGTGGGCATGTTTTCGTGAGTAAGTACATGATTTAATCAATCTGACTGATGACAGGTGAGCACATTCTCGTGGGTAAGTACACGGTAAGCACGTTCTCGTGAGTAAGTATACGATTTTATTACTCAGACTGGTGACTTGTGAGCACGTTCTCGTGAGAGAGTACACGATTTTATCACTCTTACTGATGATTGGCGAGGACGTTCGCGTGAGTAAGTACACGATTTATTCACTCAGACGGTGACCGATGAGCACGTTCTGGTAAGTACTGTACGATTGTGTTACTCAGATTGATGTCCGGTGATCACGTTCTGGTAAGTACTGTACGATTGTGTTACTCAGATTGATGTCCGGTGATCACGTTCTGGTAAGTACTGTACGATTGTGTTACTCAGATTGATGTCCGGTGAGCACATTTTCATGAGTAAGTACACAATTTAATCACTCAGATGGTGACTGATCAGCATGTTCTCATGAGTAAGTCCACCATTTTATCACTCAGATGGTGACTGATGAACACGTTCTGGTGAGTACGTGCACGGTTGTATCACTCAGAATGATGTCCGGTAAGTACGTGTACGACTATATCACTTAATGACTATCACTCAATCACTCATAATATATGCTCACTTGGGGCTAAAAAGCTATCACTCACTCATTCGTTCATTATATATGCTCAGTTGGTCCTAAATAACTATCGCTCACTGAATCACTCGTGATGACATTAATTATCTTACTACATATTAGATGGTGGGTTGTGCTGTGGAACATCATTATAGTAATCATATGAGTTGGCGATGTCCTGTAAAAATAATATAGCTCTTAGCTATAAATATACCTGTCCTTGCAATTCTGAGGGGGTTGAGTGAGAAGGAGGCGGTCAACACAACTAAAAGTTGTGAGTTATATTCACAGTGGTGAAAAATGTTTGATACAATGTTATGAATATTATATGATAAAGTTAGTAAGGGGTATGTTTGTGTAATGTCCGACGCACGGCCATGACATGTCCGTGGCACGTCCTTGACGCGTAGGTCGCATGTCCGTGGCATGTCAAATAGATATGGGTTTTTGTATATTCTGTTACTTTCAAAATAACTAGCAGGTAATTACACTTAGCTTTCGATTGACTCGATAGAGTTCTGGATCGAATAAAGGTAAAACCAATGGAGTCCTGGGTCAAATAAATGCAACAACCAATGGAGTACGTGGTCAAATAAAGGTAAAACAAATGGGGTTCTGGGGTAAATAAAGGTAAAACCAATGGAGTTCTGGGGCAAATAAATGTAACAACCAATGGAGTTCTGGGGCAAATAAAGGTAAACAAATGGAGTTCTGGGTCGGATAATATGAAGCAGCCGGCCGCAATACCGGTAATACCAGTATTGTAATATTTAAAATACTGGTATTACCAGTATTATAATATTTACAATACTGGAAATACTAGTATTGTAAATATTACAAAACTGGTAATATCAATATTGTTACACTGTGCAATACTAGAAATACCAGTATTGTAATGTTACCATACCGGAAATCCAGTATCGTATAAATACGATACTGGATGTACCTGTATCGTGCATTTACAATACTGGAATACCAGAATCGTTGATTTTTTTATACACAATACCGGAAGCTCCGGTATTCTTCATCCAACAATACTGGTAATACTAGTATTGTAAAACACACAATACTGGAAGCTCCAGTATTCTTCATCCAGCAATACTGGTAATACTAGTATTGTAAAACAGACGATACTGGAAGCTCCGGTATCCTTCATCCAACAATACTGGTAATACTAGTATCGTAAAGCACACAATACTGGAAGCTCCAGTATTCTTCATCCAGCAATACTGGTAATACTAGTATTGTAAAACACACGATACTGGAAGCTCCAGTATTCTTTATGCAGCAATACTGGTAATACTAGTATTGTAAAGCACACAATACTGGAAGCAAAATCAGAAAATTCGGATGGTTTTGAGGGGTTGGCCAGATTGAGGGGTTAATTTTACATAGACATTTCTATGGGGGTTAAGAGGGGTTTCACTGAGAGAGTGGACAGGGTATAAGGAGACCGGGAGAAAGGGCCCTGGGGAAAGGAGAAGTGGGTGGGAGAAAGGAGAAGAGGGGCGGGAGGAGGGAGGAAACAGGAGGGGAAGGAGAAGAGGACGAGAGAAGGGAGAAGCGTACCCCTGATAACAGACGCACAGACAGGACAAAAAACAATATACAAGTACATTCCGCAACTTCGTAGCTAATCTTCCAGTATCTGCAATACTGGTATAACCAGTATTTTCCAGAATCTTCCAGTATCTGCAATACTGGTATAACCAGTATTTCCCAGAATCTTTCGGTATCTGCAATACTCATATTTTGGCAATGACCAGTATCTTATAGTATTGCAGATACTGGAAAATCCTGGAAGATACTGGGATACTAGTATTTAAACGTATCTGTACCAGTATTGCAGATACTGGAAGATTCAGGTAAAATACTGGTAATTTCAGTATTGTGTACAATACTGGTAATACCAGTATTGCGGCCGGCTGCTTCATAACCAATTGAGTTCCGGATCGAATAAAGGTAAAACCAATGGAGTTCTGGGTCAAATAAATGTAACAACCAATGGAGTTCTGGGTCAAATAAAGGTAAAACCAATGGCGTTCTGGGTCAAATAAAGGTAAAACCAATGGAGTTCTGGGTCAAATAAAGGTAAAATCAATGGAGTTCTGGGGAAAATAAATGTAACAACCAATGGAGTTCTGGGTCAAATAAATGTAAAAACCAATGGAGTTCTGGGTCAAATAAAAGCAAAACCAATGGAGTTCTGGGGCAAATAAATGCAACAACCAATGGAGTTCTGGGTCAAACAAAGTAAAACAAATGGAGTTCTGGGTCGAAAAGGAGTAAGTACGAATGGACCTTTTGGTCAACTCAATATAAAAACCAATGGAGTTCTGGGTCAAATAAAGGTAAAAACAATGGAGTTCTGGGTCAAATAAATGTAACAACCAGTGGAGTTCTGGGTCAAATAAAGGTAAAACCAATGGAGTTCTGGGGCAAATAAATGTAACAACCAATGGAGTTCTGGACCGAATAAAGGTAAAACCAATGGAGTTCTGGGTCAAACAAAGTAAAACAAATGGAGTTATGGGTCGAAAAGGAGTAAATACGAATGGATCTTTTGGTCAACTCAAAATAAAACCTTACGGAGTTCTGGGTCGACTCCAGGTAAAAATCCATGGAATTCTGTGTCAAATAAAGGTAAAAACCAGTGGAGTTCTGTCTTGAATAATGGTAGAAATCCATAGACTTGTGAGTCGACTCAAGGCTAAAACAAACAATCAATGGGTCGAATCAAGATAAACAAAACCAATTGAGGTCTGGATCGAATAAAGGTAACTACCAATGGAGTTCTTTGTCAAATCAAGGTAAAAACAATATAGGTCTTGGTCGATTGGAGGTGAAAAAAAATCCGTGGAGTTCTAGGTCGACTCAGGGTAAACAGCTTAAGATCTAGAGTTGTTGGTCAAATCAATGTAAAAACCAATGAAGTTTTGGGTCGACACAACATAAAAAAAACTTTGGAATTCTGAGGCAACATAGAGTTCGTTCTTTGTCAACTCGGTGCAAAAAATTCATGGATGTCTGTGTTGACTCAAGCAAGGTGGACAACGTACGTCATGTATCCGGTTATTTCTTATCGAAAACTTTATAATGACGGAAATTGTTCAACCATCTGACATAATGAAAATCATTTTTATACTATTTTAACTACGAAGCTGTATGATAAAAGCCAGACCAAAGTACCCTACGGACTTAGATGATAATATTTATATCGATGATATTAAAAATACTGTTGTCATTTGTCTGACCATTCCGACAAGAGTTACTTTGCAATACCATAGCCATATCTATAAGTAATTGCACATGTTTGTGGAGCAGGAACGACTCCTACCATTCAGGAACCCCTGAATTAACCACTCTGTTATTAGTGGGGTTCTCGATGCTTGATCTTTACCTTTCTTTGTAATGTTTTGCAGATAATTGTGAATCAATGACAGATGCCACTAGTGGAACTGGAACTTCTTACCCTTCCGGAGCACCTGAGTTCACCCTCAGTTGTTAGTGGGGTTTGTGTTACTCGATCTTTAGTTTTGTGTGTATGTTTTGCAGATCATTGCTTGTCCTTTTGTCCTTTATCATTTGGCCATTGTATTGTCTGTCCTCAGAGGCTGTGCCAGGGGTAGAATAGGCATAAGGTTTCCCCGCCCTAGAGGCACTAGTCCTCTAAAAGGGGTCAACCCCGTGGGAACCCCGGGGAATAGAACTAGGACCTAGAGCTTCTTCGGCTTGAAGGAGCGTCCGTCGGTTGTGCGGGATGTATAAATTTACATCCAACCCGTCCTTTGGATGAGACGTAAATAAAACCGAGGTCCCGTGTTGAGAGATTGCCACCCTCTTCGCACGCTAAAGAACCCAGTGAAACAGCTCATTATGCTCATGATGAGTGGTCCATAGGAGACATGTTGCACTGGCTAAATTATCCGTCCCTACCCATCACCTTTCCTTGTTTCGAGTCCCGTGGCTTTTAAATTTTTAAATGTTCTCTTCCTGAATATAACTGAAAAATTGCTCGCTGGACGTTAACAATCAATCAATCAATCAATCAATCAATCAATCAATCAATCAATCAATCAATCAATCAATCAATCAATCAATCAATCAATTCTTTGACTAACGGCTTTTGATTAAACCTTTGATATTTTCAAACTCTTCTTAACCAAGTCATGATGGCGATCGTAATACTTTCGAATTGATGACTTCATCTTAACTACAAAGACATTGAGCGGTCATGTATAATAGTACATTGAGAGGTCATGTATAATAGTACATTGAGAGGTCATGTATAATAGTACATTGAGAGGTCATGTATAATAGTACATTGAGAGGTCATGTATAATAGTACATTGAGAGGTCATGTATAATAGTACATTGAGAGGTCATGTATAATAGTACATTGAGAGGTCATGTATAATAGTACATTGAGAGGTCATGTATAATAGTACATTGAGAGGTCATGTATAATAGTACATTGAGAGGTCATGTATAATAGTACATTGAGAGGTCATGTATAATAGTATGTGTTTTAGGGGTATTCCATTTTGCCTCTATATCTACAGTTGTTGTTTTTTTGTATCTCAGAGAACTGTTCACCCCCTGTTTTTATATCTCAGAGAACTGTTCACCCCCGGTTTTTATATCTCAGAGA
>MJUT01004116.1:234986-268624 GCA_002080005.1 Gigantidas platifrons | reverse complement strand
ACCACTTCTGGAGTACATGAGTTAACCCATGAGTTATCGCTGGGTTTGTAAGAAGAGTAACACGATGGTACCACTAATACCACTTCTGGAGTACATGAGTTAACCCATGAGTTATCACTGTTTTTGTAAGAAGAGTAACACGACGGTGTCACTAGTACCACTTCTGGAGTACATGAGTTAACCCACGAGTTATCACTGAGTTTGTAAGAAGAGTAACAAGATGGTGCCACTAGTACCACTTCTGGAGTACATGAGTTAACCCATGAGTTATCATTGTTTTTGTAAGAAGAGTAACACGATGGTGCCACTAGTGCCACTTCTGGAGTACATTAGTTAAGCCATGAGTTATCACTAGGTTTGTAAGAAGAGTAATACGATGGTGCCACTGGTGCCACTTCTGGAGTACATGTGTTAACCCATGAGTTTTCAATGGCTTTGTAAGAAGAGTAACTCGATGGTGCCACTAGTGCCACTTCTGGAGTACCCTAGTTCACCCTTGGTTTTTTAGCGTTGTTAGTTTTGCTCATTCTTTAGTTTTCTGTGCTTTGTCGGCCATTGTTTTTCTTTTTGTTCTTTTTTCTTTCTGACATTATATTGTCTGCCCTTCTTTGAATAGCAACCTCTGACTACCCCTTGGTATCATCAATTTTTTCTTACTAAAAATATGATACGTTTTCAAAAATTTAAATACTTAAAGGTTGAGTTTGTTAATAGACCAATTTATACAATGTTTATTTTCATATATAGTTGTATACCTTTCTTCTATTATTTTTTTTTTATCAATATTAAGTTCATTATTGAGTGTTACATGACAGGTTTCTGTTGTACAAATGTATTTTCAATTTTTTATTTAGAAAACTGTTGACGATAACAATAGGGTAACCCGAAGCGTAGAGCGAAACAGAAACTAGATCTGTCGGAACGACACGAATGTCCCCGCCGTGAATATTAAGGTGGCTTGCAAATGTTTCATCCGTTTTTCATTCCCTCAGAAATTGGCTAAGAATAACAAACAATTACTTAGGGTCTGTATCTCAAGCCTGGGTGCGTGTGGTCGTGCGTGCGTGTGGGTTTGTAGGGATGGACGGGTGGCTGGGTGTGTGTGTGTGTGGTGTGGGTGGATGGATAGGTGGTTAGGTGTGTGGGTGTGTGTGTGTGTGTTTATATATTACTGTATTTAACTACCTCTTTTGAGAAGAGAAACTCTGTGTGTCGTTTTAAGATTTTGTCCAGGTCTTCAGATGTACCTCCGGGGTTCATTTTCATAACTATCTCATCAGCAGGCTGTGTTGATTCTTGTGCTTCTGGTGTCATTTCATTTACTGGCAACTCTGAACTTTGAAAACACTTGACGTATGTCATGACACAAAGTAAGCGTATTAAATACATAACTAATGGATGCCATATCTAAAAGAAATTGAGAAAAAATTATTCCATTATATGGAAGAAACTAACTCAGTACAATATACAAAATGTATATATTTTGGCTATTTAGCTATTTTTTCTGGTTTAGCAGAATGCATTGTAAGCGGAAATAATACCCATTGTGCAAGCGCCACGGAACCAATCAAATTCGAGATGAATTATTCATGAATACGCAGATTTTTTTTTCAAATGGCCTACAACCGTATCGGTGGTGTATTGACTAGCATGTTCATCTCAAGTACGGTAGATCGAGGGTTCGAGCTCAGGTTGTGTCAAACAAAAGACTATGCAATTAGCATTGTAGAAGTAATCAATTGGTAGTCGCCCGGTCGACAAAGCCTATAGCTAACAACCGGAAGTGTGTTGAAACTCCGTTTCTTTATTATTCTATTTTCGGAATTGCCACGTCCCGATATGAATTTCCGCTTCGGACGTTCTGATTCGGAATCCAGGCGTTCTCGAACAGTACGACAGTTTGAATAAACATTGTTTTACCTCATTCTGCTTCGGGACGTCTTATTTGGAATCACAGAACAACAGTTTGAATAAAAGTTTTTTTTTGCGTCATTCTGCTTCGGGACGTCTTATTTGGAATCCCGACTTCCTCGTACAGTACGAGATTTCATCCGTGATTAAAACTCATTTTCAAAAATTATTTGACGGAGTGAGTTTATAGAAATAATTTATAATTGATATATGCTTACATGTATATATACATATATTTACCATCAATATATTTCAGTCAAAATATTACAATAGGTCCGAATCCGGACGTATTCCGTTTCGGGACATGGTAGTATTTGAAGAAATATTAACAAAACACAATGCAATTCAAATTTACAATTAAATTATGGTTCAATAGAAAACAACAGTGAACAGAATATAATTATTGAATCAAGCATGGATTGGCAGGATATTAGTGAATTTTATACCTCGCTCCCGCTCGAGATTAAAGACTAATATCCGCCAACCCATCAAAACTCACAACACAGAATGGCTTCCGTGAATTATTTATTAAATAGACCTTTGTCCATTCTCAATTTCATTCAAATATTATACGGGGCGCGGGTGGCTCAATGAGTTAGGTAGTTGGATTACCTAGCAACTCATACAAGCCTATCACCAATACGGCGTGGATTAGCGCCCGGCTTTGTAATTTACAAAAAGGGTGCACACGACTTGCAGCCGCAAGTGATAAAGTTTACCAGTTGCTTGCCCATGGTCGGTGGGTCTCTCCGGATATTCCGACTTCTTCCACCACTAAAAATGGTCGCCATGATAAAGCTGAAATATCGCTGAAAGTGGCGTTAAGCACCAAAAAGCAAATAAATCAAATAATATGCGATTTTATACCTTTTCATTTGCGTTATGTTCCGTACGACGGGCAAAATGGTACCCAGGAAAGGACAACGAATTCGAATCTGAGTATGATTATCTCATAATTTGTAGATATTTGAACCGGATTTTGTAGTAAATAGAAAATTCACAGTGTGTTATATTAAAATGATTATGGGGGATATATATGTTACTTTCAGTGAACTTTGCACTAAGAGTGAAAGGATCCTTTTTTCCAGCAGTAAATATAAAGAGCTGAAATGTATAAACCGCATCGGTGGCGTAATGGTTAGCGTGTTCGTCTAGAGTGCAGTAGATCGTGGGTTCGAGCCCCGGTCAGGTCAAACTAAAGACTATAAAATGGGTATTTGTCGTTTTTCCGCCAAGTACGCAGCATTAATGAGAAAGAACAAAGACTGGTTGGTTCGAAATCAGGATAATATGTCCGAGTGGGGGCGACATGTCTACCCCCGGACTGTTGTTTCAATGAGCTAGCACTATACAAATCCAACTCAATGTGTTGGTCTAGTACAAAGCGGACCTCTATCGGGGTTTATATTAACAAAGTACAAACATAATTGGCGTAAAAGCGAGAACCTGCAACACATTTAATTACATTGCACAATGTACAGGTTCACATAAGTTCATTATTTAACCTACGTTCCATAACGTAAGTTACGTTATGACAATAGTATGATCATGTGATCACAAATAAATGCTAATGGAAAAGGTTGTCACTAAACACAGTCTATGAACCTGTACGCCTGAAATCTCTTATTGACGTGCTCTTCTGTAAACTGCATTACGGTTTCGGTGGAATTCGACATCTTACACGTTCATGGCAGGTAAGTTTTTTTATGTTTTCATTAAATTCTAATAACATGTATTCCAAAAACTTGTCAAAATGTGTATGATTGATTGATGCAAGGACTGCATCTTTGCTTTTTTAATGTATTAGCCGTATAGCGTCATATTTACCATTTTAACAGGCTCTTTTGAACAAGGATAAAATAAAATTGTCCCGTTTGAACCTTTATCCTTGAATAATATTCCAGATACCTGTGTTGGTAATGTCAATAAATATGAACACAGTTTATGCAAAATTACAGATATGAATACCTCAGCATTGCTAAATAAATAGACATTTTAAAATACAAATTTAGCATGTCAATTAGGGTACAGACAGTTTTCAAACGCGACGTCAAACAGACATACACAGCTACAGCAAACAGCTGACAGCACATTCATTTTTTCAATCCAATTTTTTAGTAGGAAAAATTATGTTTTCTTTATCGCTTATTTGTAAAAAGAATGCTTCTCACATCCAAAACTATCCATGCAAATACAGTCTAAATTGGAAGCCATTTAGGCATAAAAAATGGAATATTTACCTTTTCTGGTAGTAAAAACAAACGTTTGATACTCCATTCTGAATTTGTTGCATTATTTTATCCAGAGAAACTTTAGCGTCCATTAGAGTAATGAATCATGTACATTCTGTAACTTTTTTTACGAATAAATTCCGAAAAACTTTCCTGCCTTGAAAGCGTGGGCAGTCGATTTCCACAGAAGAGCACGTCAATAAGAGATTTCAGGTGTACAGGTTCCTAGATTGTGGTAAAAGTGAATGCAATTCTGATATCTGTGATTTCATATTATACATTTATTGCATGCTGGTGAGGGAAATATGAAAATTTATTCACCTAAGAGTATTATATTCCCCGAGGGCAATGCCCGAAGTGAATATGATACTCGTGGGTAAATAGATTTTCATATTTCCTGTACCTGCATGCTATGAATATTTTATTATACCGAATGAAACCAAGAAAACACATATATGTAAAATACTGCTGACAAACATATTTTAAGTCCATTGGAACGGGTCTCAAACCACATGCAAATGATGCGTTCCGAGTGCCTCTGACGTTTTCCTGTCAAAGAACGATAACTCTGGCGGGTGGAATATGATTTTTCTTTCACGGATTATGATTTTTGTCCTGTGTGATCACGTGTTCTGATTTTTACCCATTGTCCAATCAAGTTAATTTATTTATGGTAGTTAATATATGAGGTGTAATAAAAAATTATATACTAGGGTACCTGATATATTAATGAAACAGTAATGGTACTTTCTGAATTTATAGAACCGCATCTGTGGCGTAATGGTTAGCGTGCTCGCCTCGAGTGCGTAGGTTCGAGTCTCGGTCGGGTCAAACCAAAGACTATAAAATTGGTATTTGTTGCTTCTCCGCTAAGCACGTATCATTAGTGAGAAAGAGCAAACTACTGGTTGACTCGGAATCAGAAATATAGGGTCTAACATCGGGAGAGGTGCAAGATAGTAAAATATGTGACACCCGAGGGTAAGATTTAACTCGTATCGGACGAGGCTTGTCCGAGTCCGATACGATTTAAATCTTACCTGAGGGTGTCACAGATTTTACTATCTTGCACCTATTACGGTGTTCGACTTTTTTCTCACCCCTTTCTACCGTGTCAATGTTTGTTTACTTGTTGTGCAGTTTGGCGCATTAATTTGCGAACCGTATCACAGGACCAAAATGCCACGTAATAAAATAAAACAAGATTATCATTTTACAACTTTAAAGAGGCTCAAAATAATAAAGTTAACAAACTTATGATAGATTCTACAATAACAAAATATTGCACCTTTTACCATGTTTGCCCCATTTCTTATCTCTTTCTATCGTGTCAATATTTGTTTATGTTAAGAAATATAGAGTGCTCTCCCTTGTTACGTAACTAAGGTAAATAAAAATATTACCTCCCTTTGACCAACGTCAAACAACTTGTTTACCGACATTTATCGCTTTTGTAGTAGCATTTATAATATATTTAGAAGGGTGGCAGACCACTTCAGGGTTAACCATTCCATCATTGTACGACTGATGCAGCGTTTTCGTCAAACGGGGAATGTTACTGACCGTCCACGTGCAGGTAGACCTCGCAAAACGACGCCGAGAGAGGACCGGCTCATATCCAGACGGGCGCGGCAACGACCGTTCAGTACAGCTGGTGCACTTCTTTGTAATTTATCGTTTGGAGGCCACATTAGCACACGCACTGTAATCAGACGCTTCCGCCATCAGGGAATGCGAGCGTGATGACCCATAAAACGTCCACAGTTGACATTACGTCATCGCCATGCTCGATTTGACTGGTCACATGCTCATTTGGGGTGGACTATTCGCACATGGAGACGGGTCCACTGGTCTGATGAAAGCCGTTTTTTGCTACGCCCTACCGACGGTCGTGCAAGGGTTTGGCGCCAACGAAACACTTCATTTCAGGACAACCACATTTTGGGCACAACTGCTTTTGGGGGTGGGGGTGTAACTGTCTGGGGTTGTTTTTCCTTTGACTGTAAGTTGGACTTGTACGTTCTTGATGGTAATCTGACAGGCCAAAAATACCGTGACAATGTGCTCGCTCCACGCGTAGTCCCCCATTTCGATATTCATGAGTTGGCTGACAGGCCAATGTTCATGGACGACAACGCTAGGCCACATAGAGCCCGAATTGTACAACATTTTTTACAGCAAGAGGCTGTTCAGACAATTCCATGGCCTGCGATGTCGCCAGACATGAACCCTATAGAGCATGTATGAGACTTTATTGGCCGAAAAATTAACCAACGCAATCCAAAATGTCAAAATATTGACGAATTAAGAACTGCTATCTTACAGGAGTGGCAACAGTTCCCCCAAGAACGGCATAGGCGTCTTGTGCGAAGCATGGCGAGGCGCATTACAGAACTTCACAATAAACGTGGTGGATATACTCATTATTGATTTTTATGCCTTACACATACGCACAATAGATGCATTTGAAAGTTCTGAAAATCTGAAGACTCTGCATTTTAATGCAATGTTAAACACTTCCATCAAAGACAAACTGGTTTTACGTTTTTCCAGCGCCTGTTTTGAACCCCATTTTTGCCACGTCGTAGTCACGTCTTTCAGGATGATAAATACTTCGTAGATTGGTAATTTTAGAGCCCTTGGTGTAGTCTTTTAAGAAGTGTAAGAAAAATGGTGATATCTATTTTATTGTTTTAACAGTATTGATGTAAAAAAATATATCGATAAAAATATAGGGTGGTGCTTAACTTTTGTCGGAGTTATATATTGTAAAACTCGTTATGCTAAAACACTTGTCTTAAATCATGATAACCAATCATTATATTTGTTTCTACTCACATGAAAGACAAACAAATCCATTAAACACAAGACAATTATACTGAAAATGTATTAACTTATTAACTAGGACTTTGCATTGTTATTTACTTACAACAAGTTTTAACGTGGCCTCGGTAACCAATCACATTCCACAAGGCTGTCAATTAAAAAAAAACTGTTGACGGTCAACAGTTCATTGCCGGTGGTTGTCTTCAGATGATAAGAACAAGGGAAAATGTGTTCTTTATAATACATATACATAGTAAAATTCTGATTGCTCCTTTGATATCTTCCTACTCTTCAAATGTCTTCCAGTAGTAATGTCGTATATTTGACTATGGGCATTAATTACTCATGACTGGGGGCCCGGGTGGCTCAATAAGTTGGATTGTTTGATCTAACAGCTCATACAAGCCAATCACCAATACGGCGTAGGTTCGCTTCCAGCTTTGAAAATTAGAAAAAAGGGTGCACTCGACTGGCATCCGCAAGTGATAAAGTTTACAAGTTGTTTGCCCAGTGTCGGTGGTTCTCTCGGGGTACTCCGGCTTCCTCCACCACTAAAATTGGTCGCCATGATATGGCTGAAATATTGCTGAAAGTGGCGTTAAAACACCAAAAATCAAATCATAACTGTTACCTGTAGAAGCCTATAAGAAAAGTTTGAAGATAACTTAGGGGCAATCAGAATCCGTATATCAAAGAAGAACAGACAACACAATGACCAAACGAAAAAGTACAAAAGGACAAACAACGATCTACAAAACATACATATAAAACTAAAGATCGAGTAACACGAACATCATTAAAAACCGGGGGCTAACTCAGGTGCTCCGGAAGGATAAGCAGTTTCTGTTCCACTAGTGGCACCCGTCGTGTCAATCTAGTTACAAACCTGGTAATAAGTCGTACATGAGGAAAGGACCGGGAAGTGTTTACGACAAGTGGAACATATCCGTGGTCATTTGTGACACAGATATTCCATAACGCATAATGGTCAACTAAGTCATGGTGGTCGTAAAATTTTCGAAGTGATGACTTCAACTTTACCAAAGGGAACCCTTGGTTCAGTAGCTTCCTTGTTAGCATCAACCCTCTGTCAAGGAAATCCTGATAGGAACTACAAAATCTGGAATATCGTATCATCTGAGAGATATATACTCTATATAAAGGTGCTGCTGGAATGTTGCAACATATAAATGGAAAGTTCACAATGGGAAAATTGAAATCATGTCTTTTGTCGTAAAGTTTCGTTCTTGACCGCCCCTCACTGTCGATTTCGAGGTGTAGGTCAAGGTATGAAGCAGACCTATCTGTATTTGTAGTTCTTTATTTCAAACTCAAAGGGATAGATGTGATCAACAAAATCACCAAACCTATAATTATTTAGTGATAGGACATCATCTACATAGCGGAACGTGAAAATAATGGATCGGGTTAGCTTCTTATCACATGACCTCTGCACGTAGATATATCTGAGCTCAGGAGATCGGTTGAGAGGAAAAACACCTTTCTGCACGAGCTCCTGACATGAAGTGTCGCTAGGTGGCGTAGTTGTTTCTTTTAACTTCCGGAACTTGGCAAGTTGCGACTACAGTTGGGAGCACCTCATTCTTAACACTCTTTCTCCTTTTCACTTTGAAAAAAGTGGCTATTTTTAGAACTCCATCAATTAAAATTATACTGTATCCCCATAATTTTGTGCATGTATGATAATTTGGGATATTAAAAAGCCAGTTAAGGATTGATCGCAATTTGTGTTCGGTTCACTCGAAATAGCCTCCACCAGGTTGTACACACCGTGTATCCCGCGTAGCGGGTTACACAAGGGTGTTTACAATCTGATTGAGGTTATTTCGAATGAACCGAACAAATAATTTCAATCAATCCTTATAAATTAATTCAAACTTTTTTGGTTATGATATTGATAAAAAATATATTTATTTTTTCAAAATAAGGCAAATAATCGGAAATAAATAAAAAAAAACCAAAGGTTTAACACTTTCCCACTTGTACAAGCTTTTGAATATGTGCTCATTTCCTTTGACAGTGACGTCTAGAAACCCCCGTTTCCCCGCCGTTATATAATAAGCGCGTGAAATCTGAAACGAGCACCTGTGATTCAAAAAACAGGACTTGCTCGTAATATGACAGTTTGAATTAGATACGGGCTGTTCTTGTGTCATTTACACGAATGTTGGTCACGTAATTTTATATATGTTTAATATATTTAATTACATTTTACATATAAATATCATGGTGAAAAAAAGCATGGTCAAATGTTGTCATACATTGCGTAATCGGTTTACTTCCGATAAATCTGTTAAACTAAGGTCTCACTCACTCAGTCACGTCCATGCGTGCTATAACTATTAAAAACATACGTCTAATTCCTTTTTTGTAAGAAATGAAGCAGAAACCAGCAATTTCTCGACATTCTGAATCACAGATGAACGCTTCATGCGATCGGACTCGATCAAATGGGGACAACTTCATTTTGGAATGTACCTAAAATAATTCTGAATTATACCGACCTTTATGCTCCTTTAGGTGTAAAAACCATTAATTAATTTCTTTAAGGTTTTCTTCTAAATTTGGGTTTGAATATGAATGGACGGACCATTTAACTTGCTTTTTATCAAGTATAACACTGGAGGTGGTTTAGTTTAGCAACATAGCGACTTAATTCTTCGGTATTTATGTTCAAAGAAATTATGTAACAGAAAGCGTAGAAAGGCGTAAGTGAGGGGGAAAGGGGTAAGCGTAAAAAGCGTAAGCGAGGGGGAAAGGGATATGCGTAAAAAGCGTAGAAGAGTGGAAAGGTATTAAAGAAAAAAACGCCTGATGACAACGGTACGCGACGCCTTGGGAACGACGTCTATTTTCAGATTCAGTTCATACGAAAATACCCTCAACTTTTTAAACCAATCAAAACACGTATTTAATGACATGTGACTCTAAAATTAATTTATTATGACTTGTACATTTACTAAAAAAAATTATCCCACGTCTGACACCAGTGTCGTATATTTGACCATGGGCATTAATTACTCATGACTGTTACCTGAAGAGACATGTAACACCAGGTATGACTTCAGCACGTAGACATATCTGAGCTCAGGAGATCCGTAGAGAGGAAGAACACCTTTCTGCACGAGCTCCTGACTTGAAATCTCTGTAGGTGGCGTGGTTGTTTCTTATAACTTCCGGAACTTGGCAAGTTGCTCCTACAGTTCGGAGCACATCATTCTTGACATTACCACAGTAACACCAAGCACAAATTCACAGAGAAGGCTAAAATCGTGGCATTCGTCAACAGTCTATCGCGCAGTGGAAAACAGCAGGACATGAAAACCATTCTACCTGACTTTTTTAATGTAAGCAAAGGATTCACTCGAGTGTTGCTTAATCTTTAGCTTTCTGTATAGTGTTCTGTAGAACATTGTTTGTCCTTTGTCTCTTTTCTTTCTGTCTTCCTTCGATAAGCGTCTTATGATTACCCTTTGGTATGTTCATGCATTTCTGAACAAAACGTGCAGCTATGAAAAGAAGGTTTAAATAGTGACGGTCATCAATTCAACCAATATCTACAAAACCTCTCTAACCTTAACTGAACTCATTGAACGCAAAACAGACCACTACCGACATGATCTGGCTTGAAACGGGCATAAAATGGGGCGGGGTTAAACCAGTTAATGTGATCCCAACCCTCTTGAAAACTTCACACACGATCGTCTACAAATAAATCAGACTTAAGACTCAAAAGTTTGTTTTTTCAAATCTAGCATTTGTAGAAGTGATGCTGCATTTATTCTCTGGTTAAATACATAACATACTAAAGATGGAGCAGCACGAACACTAAAAACCAAGGGTGCACCACAAGGGTTAGCAGTTCCTGCTCCGTATATATTACTATACTTTCAATAGATGAACTCATGATGTGGAACGGAACGGATTGCATATTAGGACAAACTGAACATATCCATTGTCATTTGTAAACATTGTCAGACAGGTAGGCGGTTTTCTGTGTGTCAGGCAGGTAAGCGGTTTTCTGCAGTTCAGATAGGTAAGCGGGTTTCTGCAGTTCAGAGAGGTAAGCGGTTTTCTGCAGTTCAGACAGGTAACCGGTTTTCTGCAGTTCAGAGAGGTAAGCGGTTTTCTGCAGGTCAGACATGTAAGCGGTTTTCTGCAGGTCAGATAGGTAAGCGGTTTTCTGCAGGTCAGACAGGTCAGCGTTTTTCTGCAGTTCAGAGGTAAGCGGGTTTCTGCAGGTCAGACAGATAAGCGGTTTTCTGCAGTTCAGACAGGTAAGCGGTTTTCTTCAGATCAGACAGGTAAGCGGTTTTCTGCATGTCAGACAGGTAAGCGGTTTTCTGTATGTCAGGCAGGTAAGCGGTTTTCTGCATAGCAGACAGGTAAGAGGTTTTCTGTAGGTACTCCGGTTCCATTGATTTAACTGCCCATCACATTATAACTGAATTATTGTAGAAAGTGATAATACACAGCTGTAAAACAAAATCAACAAAACAAAACAATTTTTACATATTATTTATTTTTATACATTTTTTTCTCTAAAACACCATCTGCTTTATTCCGCTGTTGTTATATATAAATAACTGTCTACTTTATCAACAATACTTAGGGAAAAGTTCAACTGCATAATATTATCATATTATAGATGTAAATATCAACGTTCGCTATTTAAAACCTTAGAATGTATTCTATTCTACTGTAAGGACAGATTACATACGTTGCCTTTATACAACATCAACCAAACTCGTGGTCGTGGCCGTGATCGTATGGTCGCTGGAGTTATAACTACTTGTGCAATCAGTGCCTATCACCACTGATGTTGCGAGTTCGAATCTCGATCAGGGCGGTGCGTATAACAGTATATGATAAAGTTTGTCAGTGACTTGCGACAGGTGGTTTTCTCCGGGTCCTCCGGTTTCCAGGCAAATAAAACTGACCGCCATGATACAAATGACATATTGTTGAAAGTGGCGTTAAACACCATAGAACCAAACCAAACCAAACTCTAAGGAATGTTGGTTGAAGTCATACAACACATTCAATACAGAAGTGAATTATGACAAGAAAGATTAAACAGTGATAGTCAATAATTCTACCAATATCAACCAAACAATCACCTCTCGCCTTCACTCACTGTACATAAAAAGATCACGACATGTTATGATGGAAATCTAGATCCTAGAGGGTAATCTAAGTTAATAGGATCCCGACACTCTTTATCTTGATAATTGGATCTATAACAGCAAAACATAGACAACGTATAAACAAACATAATGAAAACTTGTAACGATTCGTATATCTAATGGCAATAATGAACAAACGATAAAAAAAAAAGATGATTTTGATTGATTTGATTTTTGATGCTTAACGCCACTTTCAACAATATTTCTGCTATATCATGAAGACCAGTTTTAGTGGTGGAGGAAGCCGGAGTACCCGGAGAGAACCACCGACCATGGGCAAGCAACTGGTAAACTTTATCACTTGCGGTTGCGAGTCGAGTGCACCTTTTTTTTAAAGACACTGCACAGATTCGCTACCACTCACAACGACCATACACAATAACAGGGTAAATGAATGCTAATATTTAACTTGCTACTGGCTAGGAATGAATATTATGTTACTCTTTGGGGAAAACAACTGTTATTTGTTTTACAATTTTCTACTGTCAGATGTTGAAAAAATAAACGTTAGAGAATACCAAAAGAGCAATCAAAAAAGTATAATCCAGTGAAACCGTCAACACAGAGCACACAAGACGAAGAAAAACAAAAACACAACACACTCAAACTAAAACAAACAACGCTAATAAAACATGCGTCCTCCTACAAACACCTGGAGGCAAAGACGAACCAAACATCGTCTTTATGTGGAAATCGTAGTGGACATCACAACACAGAACTCGAAACACAAAAAAACTAAAACGATGAGCAACACGGACCCCACCAAAAAAAAACTGAAAAGATGAGCAACACGGACCCCACCAAAAAAAACTGAAAAGATGAGCAACACGGACCCCACCAAAAAAAACTGAAAAGATGAGCAACACGGACCCCACCAAAAAAAAACTAAAAAGATGAGCAACACGGACCCCACCAAAAAAAAACTAAAAAGATGAGCAACACGGACCCCACCATGAGCATTAATTACTCATGACTGTTACCTGAAGAGATCTGTAACATCAGGTATGACTTCAGCCTCATGACTGTTACCTGCAGAGATCTGTAACATCAGGTATGACTTCAGCCTCATGACTGTTACCTGCAGAGATCTGTAACATCAGGTATGACTTCAGCCTCATGACTGTTACCTGAAGAGATCTGTAACATCAGGTATGACTTCAGCCTCATGACTGTTACCTGAAGAGATCTGTAACATCAGGTATGACTTCAGCACGTAGACATATCTGAGCTCAGGAGATCCGTAGAGAGGAAGAACACCTTTCTGCACGAGTTCCTGACTTGAAATCTCTGTAGGTGGCGTGGTTGTTTCTTATAACTTCCGGAACTTGGCAAGTTGCTCCTACAGTTCGGAGCACCTCATTCTTAACATTACCACAGTAACACCAAGCACAAATTCACAGAGAAGACTAAAATCGTGGCACTCGTCAACAGTCTATCGCGCAGTGGAAAACATCAGGAAATAAAAACCATTCTAGCTGACTTTTTTAATGTAACCAAAGGATTCGGATCATATTTCTCAAAGTTCAAAGTTTAATGGAAACGATTTCAGGTACCGTGATACTCTGGACGATAATGACATTCTTTGACCTATACTACTCAACCCATTATTATCATACACTGCGTTGTAGTAAACCTGACATGGAAATATACAAGAGCATCCACATTAACAGAAGTCTTAATATTCCTGAAAGAAACAGATTTACGACTTACGACTCAACTACCTGGTTTGCAAGTCGACATTATCCTCGGGGGGAAGCATCATGAAGCCTTCAATATCTCATTAATGTAATTATCCTCGGGGGGAAGCATCATGAAGCCTTCAATATCTCATTAATGGTAGTAGCAATAACATGTTGACTACTTCCGCTGACAAATTTGTGATCTCTTTATTTTGCTCCCAAATATGAGTCTTTCTATTTAAAGATATAATCATTAGTTTTTTAGCTAGATTAACACGATGGGTGCCATTCAGTCCAACAAAAACTGCATAACCTCACGGAGCACTTGAGTGTTGCTTAATCTCTAGCTTTCTGTATAGTGTTCTGTAGAACATTGTTTGTCCTTTGTCTCTTTTCTTTCCGTCTTCCTTCGATAAGCGTCTTATGATTACCCTTTGGTATGTTCATGCATTTCTGAACAAAACGTGCAGCTATGAAAAGAAGGTTTAAATAGTGACGGTCATCAATTCAACCAATATCTACAAAACCTCTCTAACCTTAACTGAACTCATTGAACGCAAAGAAGACCACTACCGACATGATCTGGCTTGGAACAGGTATAAAATGTGGCGGGGTTAAACCAGTTAATGTGATCCCAACCCTCTTGAAAACTTTACACACGATCGTCTACAAATAAATCAGAACTAAGACTCAAAAGTTTTTTTGTTTTTTTTTAAATCTGGCATTTGTAGAAGTGATGCTGCATTTATTTTCTGGTTAAATACATAACATACTAAAGATGGAGCAGCACGAACACTAAAAACCAAGGGTGCACTCGTGTGCTCCACAAGGGTTAGTAGTTCCTGCTCCGCATGTGTTACTATACTTTCAACCCATGAAGTCATGATGTGGAGCGGAACGGATTGCATATTAGGATAAACTGAACGTATCCATTGTCATTTATAAACACTGTCAGACAGGTAAGCGGTTTTCTGCAGGTCAGACAGGTAAGCGGGTTTCTGCAGTTCAGATAGGTAAGCGGGTTTCTGCAGTTCAGAGAGGTAAGCGGTTTTCTGCAGTTCAGACAGGTAACCGGTTTTCTGCAGTTCAGAGAGGTAAGCGGTTTTCTGCAGGTCAGACAGGTAAGCGGTTTTCTGCAGGTCAGACAGGTAAGCGTTTTTCTGCAGTTCAGAGGTAAGCGGTTTTCTGCAGGTCAGACAGGTAACCGGTTTTTGCAGTTCAGACAGATAAGCGGTTTTCTGCAGTTCAGACAGGTAAGCGGTTTTCTTCAGTTCAGACAGGTAAGCGGTTTTCTGCATAGCAGACAGGTACGCGGTTTTCTGTAGGTACTCCGGTTCCATTGATTTAACTGCCCATCACATCATAACTGAATTATTGTAGAAAGTGATAATACACAGCTGTAAAACCAAATCAACAAAACAAAACAATTTTTACATATTATTTATTTTTATACATTTTGTTCTCTAAAACACCATCTGCTTTATTCCGCTGTTGTTATATATAAATAACTGTCAACTTTATCAACAATACTTAGGGAAAAGTTCAACTGCATAATAATATCATATTATAGATGTAAATATCAACGTTCGCTATTTAAAACCTTAGAATGTATTCTATTCTACTGTAAGGACAGATTACATACGTTGCCTTTATACAACATCAACCAAACTCGTGGTCGTGGCCGTGATCGTATGGTCGCTGGAGTTACAACTACCTGTGCAATCAGTGCCTATCACCACTGATGTTGTGAGTTCGAATCTCGATCAGGGCGATGCGTATAACATTATATGATAAAGTTTGTCAGTGACTTGCGACAGATGGTTTTCTCCGGGTCCTCCGGTTTCCAGGCAAATAAAACTGACCGCCATGATACAAATGACATATTGTTGAAAGTGGCGTTAAACACCATAAAACAAAACCAAACCAAACTCTAAGGAATGTTGGTTGAAGTCATACAACACATTCAATACAGAAGTGAATTATGACAAGAAAGATTAAACAGTGATAGTCAATAATTCTACCAATATCAACCAAACAATCACCTCTCGCCTTCACTCACTGTACACAAAAAGATCACGACATATTATGATGGAAATCTAGATCCTAGAGGGTAATCTAAGTTAATAGGATCCCGACACTCTTTATCTTGATAATTGGATCTATAACAGCAAAACATAGACAACGTATAAACAAACATAATGAAAACTTGTAACGATTCGTATATCTAATGGCAATAATGAACAAACGATAAAAAAAATGATTTTGATTGATTTGATTTTTGATGCTTAACGCCACTTTCAACAATATTTCAGCTATATCATGGAGACCAGTTTTAGTGGTGGAGGAAGCCGGAGTACCCGGAGAGAACCACCGACCATGGGCAAGCAACTGGTAAACTTTATCACTTGCGGTTGCGAGTCGAGTGCACCGGTTGTTTTTTTTTAAAAGACACTGCACAGATTCGCTACCGCTCACAACGACCATACACAATAACAGGGTAAATGAATGCTAATATTTAACTTTCTACTGGCTAGGAATGAATATTATGTTACTCTTTGGGGAAAACAACTGTTATTTCTTTTACAATTTTCTACTGTCAGATGTTGAAAAAATAAACGTTAGAGAATACCGACAGGGCAATCAAAAAAGTATAATCCAGTGAAATCGTCAACACAGAGCACACAAGACGAAGAAAAACAAAAACACAACACACTCAAACTAAAACAAACAACGCTAATAAAACATGCGTCCTCCTACAAAATCCTGGAAGCAAAGACGAACCAAACACATCGTCTTTATGTGGAAATCGTAGTGGACACCACAACACAGAACTCGAAACACAAAAAACTAAAACGATGAGCAACACGGACCTCACCAAAAAAAACTGGGGTTAACTCAGGTGCTCGTGAAGGGTAAGCATTTCCTGCTTCTTATAAGACACCCGTCGTGTTAAAAGTAAAATAATAATAACAAACTACAATACTGTGAATTCATTGAAATTCGTAGATACCGATTTTCGTGGTTCGAGGAAACATCGTATATTCGTGGATTCGCAAATTCGTAGATCTTCTACTCTAGTCAGTACATATATATATATATATATGGTAACAAATATTCGTAGAATTCTTAAATTCGTAATATAATGATATCCAAGAAATCCACAAAAATCAGTACACTACGAATATTAATGACTTGACATTATAACTCAATGGATTTCTTTGTTTCAGACTTTTAACGTTATATGTAATTCGACTTTGTAAACACATGAACCCGTTGTACTCCCCACCCTCTGTAATATTGTTTCCAGTTTGTAGCCAGGTATGGATAACGGATTTTCCCATAACCTCTGTCCCCATTAAATCTGATATATTCATTGTCAAAATCATATGGCACCCCTATTGTCAAATAACCGCCATCTTTTGTTACACACCAAGCTCGTGCTATGGTAATTATATCACCCCATGGATTTAACATATCCCCAAATCTTCCTAAACCAGAATGTTCTACTGAGCTGAATGTAACGATGGCATCAAATTTTTCCAGTTTGTTTTCCAGAAAATTTCTACGGAATTCTAATGGGACCATAGTTTTTAATTGAGGATGCTTAGAATTAATGGCACCGTACTCTAAAGTTACAATTTCACGTGCTCCTGCCTCTAAAACACAAGATTCGACCCATGGATTTCTAGAACCGATCACTAATACGCGTCCATTAATAATTCCTGGTGTATGTTTAAGACCATCACGTAATGAATTTGTATCATTTGGTCCATATGTTCCTTCCAGCTTCCCCTGCTTAGCTAACTGTATCATTTTATTAACAGCCTCAACCGTCCATACGGGTATTGACTGTTTCTGTCCTAGAAATTGTTCATTAAAATATAATTTTCCTGTACGTATTCGACCATGCATTGTGTACGCATCTACAAGTTCTGGTGGCATTTCTTTAGGAGCCACTGATTGGCCATGTCCTAAATCAATATAATCATTTTTAAACAGTGCCATGCAATCGATAGGTGCTGTCACATGATCAAAATATGGCCCCGGTGATCCTTTCCGCGAAGTGTCGCACAGTTGACCACAATCTTGTAAAATGGCATTGAGTTTTTTTCCTTTGTCCCCTAAAGGTTTTGGAGGTCTCTGTTTGTCAGACTTCGAAGTGGTTTTGACACCCTCGTCGTTCATGTCACGTGAAGTGTTCAAGAAAGAAAACGATGATACGATCCATACGATGAAGCACGTGATTAGTAACCCAATGCAGATATTGATAGTCTGTTCCTTGTATCGAATTTTCAGCATTTCTACAATTTTGTTCCAGGATGTTCACCACTGAAATATTATATTAAAAAATCATTAAATATCAATTCTTGTCACACATGCAATTTAATAAGAAATTTTAAAAATTATTAGATTATTATTAACCTGCTTAACAACCCCCTGTATTAAGCAAACATACTCAGTTCTCACTCTAGTGCATTTTATGTAATATGGTTGATTTGATTTATAGTGTTTAACGCCACTTTCAACAATATTTCAGTTATATCGTGGCGGTCATTTTCATTGGTGGAGGAAACTGGTTATCCGAAGAAAACCACCGACCTGTCGCAAGTCACTGACAAACTGTATCACATAATGTTGTATCGAATTCACCTCACCATAAACGAGATTCGAAGTAGCTACTTTAGTGGTGATAGGAACTGGTAGCATAGGTAGTTGTAAATCCAACGACCATACGATCACGACCACCACGGCCCTCAGAATAATAAAGGAAGACTGCATAATAAAAAATGATTCCAATTCATTTTTTGAGTACATTTTGTATTATCAGAGAAATATTTGTATGGGAGACATGTGTTTAAACGGTAAAATGTTAAAGAAAAGAAAGTAGAGGCTCAAAGGAGTCTGTATCGCTGACTTGGCTTAACATTACAATATTCTGTTAAACAATTTTTTTTATTTTTCTCATAGGGTCCCATGCCAAAGTATGACCCTTGATGGTGGTCATGTTGAAAATCCGATCAGCATCAAAATCACATAACGGAAAGTCAGTCATCCAATGATTATTTCCTGCGATTTGGTTCACCCAATGATTGGCATTGCCTTATTGACCTGTCAAGATGAAGATTACTCAATGGAGTATTGTCTGGGTCAATGTGCATACATTTTGAAAAACACTAGTTTGTTTTTATTCCAAAATAATGTTCCAGACAAGTTGAAATTCCTGTCGGACAAGTAACCTATGGCAACTACTTGTCCAAAGTAACACGTTGAACACAACAAATGTTATTATATAGAGATCCCTCCCACCCCACACACACTTTAAATGTTAAAATATACTTTTGTACTGCGTTTCAGTGCACCAGAGATATATATAACACATGTAGTTTATGTCTCTGAATGAACTGGTTGGTAAGACATAGTTTTAAAGAGGCATGTTTATAAATATTAAGGACCTAAAAATATGTTTTTTTTAATATATAAATAGAATTCAATATGCTGGAATACCGCCGCTATGTGTGTCATAACGACCTATGAAATAGATCCTCCCAAATGGGCAAATACATCATGAAAATTAACTGGATTTGCGGTTGGGCTTAAAATATATAACTGCTTAAAAGAAATTGTTCAACTTTAGTATTTAATGGCTGGAAAGAAGATTGGTGGATGTTCATCCCAGATTATGATAAACGATGTCAAATGACATTTTATTTAGAAAGTATTTTTAACAACCGGGAATTCCCTGTATTAAAGAACAAAGACAGCAGACGATAATTTTAGATATTAAAGCTACTAATGGATTTATCAATAGTCATATTATTTGTTTGTTGTTTGTTTTCCACTCTGAGTTTTGAAAGGAATAAATTGACATCTCCATAATGTATTTGAAGAATTTATTATAGCATTTTGTTCATTTGTTAACCCTGCCATCTCGAGACCTCCTTCAATGCCTGTAGCAGGACCTCCACCTGGCTTATTTCATTCCTTCCTGTATTCTGTAAACTGTAAAGGTACACTTGCTTTGGATGTCAATTATTCCATTTGTCTCTAGGCACCAACAATTTCATAGCTAAAAGGGGGGGGGGAGCATTTAAGAAAACAATTTATGTCCAAGTTAGTCGAAAAAAAATATTTTATTTCCCTCTATGTCAAAGCAAAATAAAGTCTGAAAGCACCCCCCCCCCCCCAAATTATTCTCAAAAGCTTCAACAAAAAAGGATCAGAAGAATCTTCAAGAAGTGTATGTAGTGCAGATCTAGAAGAGAGTCTTGGAAGAGAACTACTTTATAGAAGGAAAATAACAATTTTAATGTTTGAGATTACTATAGTAGCAATTATGAAATTCTGCTTATTCAACTCTATTGAATCATAAAGACAAACTATATGCAAATATACATTTTTATGAAAAAAACAAGAAGCAACATAAACATTCAAGATGCTTGAACATGTTGAAGCTAAAACATAACATAAAATGCTGGTATATGAACACTATCAAGTAAAAGAAAGTAAGAATTGTGACTAGAACTGAACATAAAGTATATGTGTAGTAACAAAAAATCTCTAAGTTTAGAAAATTTGTTTCCACGATATTTGGGGTAAATAAATGTACTTTTTTGCCTGAATAATGTCTATAGACTTGTTATCTCTTTTTGTAAATCGTGTATCTACAGTTTGAGCTCTAAAAGGCATCTTTTAATAAATATCTGCGTGAATTTACTAGTAAATCTTTTCTAAAAAAATCTTTGAAAAAACATGCTTGCCTCATGTATGTATCAAACAATTGTTTTTGATCTACCTGATGTGTGAAAATAAAATTTGAATTTCAACTGACATGAAAGAAAAATCTATCAAGTATGAAAATCCCAGCCCCCCCTCCTCTCGGTAAGAAAATAGTTGGTGCCTTAACTTCCTTCAATGTTCTTGGTGCAACACCTCAAAGCATTGATTTGGTATTTATTTCTGAACAAATTCTAGCTTTCGTCACATTAGTCACATCATTATAATACTTTTCCTTGATCACATCAAAGTTTTTTTCCCTATTTCTCTTTGAAGTATTGGCTCATCTAACATGGAGATATTAGTCTTTCTCAACCTGGGAAGCTTTTTGGGCTTCAACTCCATCCTCCATTTTGCCTACAGACAACAGGAAGGCAAGGCCCTTTGCCCAACTGCATTTTGGGTAATCACTTGCTAATCAAGTGATTAAAAGATAATCATATGATTAGTAAATACATTGATTAAAAAAAGCTTAGCAACATAATTTAATCATTGCATTAGCTAACTATGTGGTTAGGAATTGCATTGATTAAAAAAGAGTTCAGCAACAAAATTTAATCATTGCATTGGCTAAGTAATTTGCAGCTGTTGTTTTTTTGTTGCATTTTTGTTGACCTTACTCCTTTAGAAATATTTGTTTAACTTTATTTAAAAAAATAATTTTTGAAAACATTTCTTCATTTTTTAAGAAAATCGTTTTACCGTGACAAATGCCTCGGTTGCCTCCATGGAAGCTACGCCACTGTAATATATGTGTTTATGTGATAATGTGGTAAATATTTATAAAAAAAAAATGTTGCAGATCGATCGTATGAATTTCCGCGTCAACTAGTCTCATAAATAAAATAAACTGCGACGATGTAACTGAAATATGGGGCTGAGAGTGGCACAAAAACATTGAATTCTACTTTTGTGAATTACAGCAACATGCACACAATACCGTTAAGTCTATGAGCTCAATATTTTGTGTTAAAAACTTACAATATATTTAATACACACCTGTTTCATCTGAATCTAATATATAAAATACAATACATGTACATCCGTTACGTCACTATACACACTTCAATTGGAAATGTTTTATTGTATGGCTGGGAGAATACATTATCTGATAACAATGTAACAACTCAAATATTTTAAAATTTTTAAATAAAAAAAACATGTTGTTGTTGTATTCGTTGTGTGAATCAACTAATTTTAGTAAGATATATCAAAGGCTCTTCGATATAGTATTTGACATTTTCGTCGGCCTAATATACCCTTCACGGGCCTCAGGTCTTCATATTAAAGTGGAAGGTAAACATGTTGATATCGATTATGGATAATAGTCTCAAAGTTTGAAGATCACATTCTTGATTGATAAACTTCTATTTTAAGTAATTATTGCCCTCTCGTCCTTGTTTTAACATCTATATTTAGTAATTTCCCCCTTGTTCTAACATCTATATTTAGTAATTTCCCCCTTGTTTTAACATCTATATTTAGTAATTTCCTCTTGTTTTAACATCTATATGTAATAATTTCTCCTTGTTTTAACATCTATATTTAGTAATTTCCCCCTTGTTCTAACATCTATATTTAGTAATTTCCCCCCTTGTTTTAACATCTATATTTAGTCATTTCTCCCTTGATTTAACATCTATATTTAGTAATTTTCCCCTTGTTTTAACATCTATATTTAAGTAAGTTCCCCTTGTTTTAACATCTATATTTAGTAATTTCTCCTTGTTTTAACATCTATATTTAGTAATTTTCCCCTTGTTTTAACATCTATATTTAGTAATTTTCCCTTGTTTTAACATCTATATTTAGTAATTTCCCCCTTGTTTTAACATCTATTTATCTTACTCATTGTTAACAATTGAGCTTGAATACACGTAGGATATTTATTTTCGGCCATTGACTTCTTTTCCCAATATCATATTTAGTCTTTACTGTGACGAGAAAGTTTGAACATATATCAGACCTGTTTACCCCGGTTGACCTATAGGAGTAGTTTTCTTCCTTGACTGAGAGTAGTTTTCTACTTTTAAGAGTAGTTTTTGTCTAATACGCTAGGGGGTTTGAGAGCACCCCCTCACTAAGAAAAGTCTGAAAAATTAGGTATCGTTTCCTGCAATGTACATCATACAGCTTCTTGTTGAACATGATTGTTTGTTTATACCTGTGTGTATTGTCTAAGTGTAAGGATTTATTGGTTGGCCTAAAAGCATTTGGTACTTACTGAAAATTTGTCAACAGTGCAACATGTTTTAAATGCAACCCGTTTTAACATAAAATTATGTTAATGCATCAATAATTTAAATTTTACAGTCAAATCCAGTTTATATATTAGATAGGGTAGTTTAACATACATACTCGATAGACATTGAAATGATTGCCCCGTTCGATTATCTTCCTTGCTTGTAGATGCAAACACCACATCTATTAATTCCTTTTATAATCATTATTCTGAACAAATTTATGTATAGTGTAATGACTTTAGAAATAATATAAATATATGTACAGTTCTCATTAAATAAAAATATTAATTGTACACTACGATGCAAAAAAATTCCAAATAACCAATATTGGGTTTTTAGAGATGACTATTTGAAATTTATCAGTAGTAGGGCTATCACATAAAATATCTCAAAACAGCTTAATAGATCAATGATCGTACATATTATTAAATGTAAAGATAATTCATTGCTAAATAAGATACAATCTCTATATATTTGCAAACCTCAATTTACGATAAATCTGATTTTTTTCACTTTACTCTCAACTTCAATCGACAAATTTCGAATATGGCGGTTATCACTTCGTTAACCAGACACGAAAAGTCAGTCTGCCACAAGTAGAACACGGTAAAAATGTATCCCCTTTTGTTGAGGGTTTGAGACAATTCCAAATTTCTGTATATTCATGTTTACATCTTTCTCTTATCAATGGCAGTGACTTCTTCAAGCTCAGTCCCCTGCTTGCGTTTGGCATGCCGCCATTAATTTTCAGACACATGTTACTAGATCATCAAAGTGTTTGTAAGGAGCATGGATATAAAATAATTTTAAACCGCTCAAACGACAAAGATTCAGTGTTGCGTTCGGATATCTACCATAAGAAACAAGAATACTTTCTGGCGATTTTTTTTTTTCAGTTTTGCAACTTGTTGGCGTAGAAATAACTTATGAGGGAGTAGAGCGTAATTCAGGGGTCAAAAGTGGTAGAAACTACGCTGAAATCGTAGTGGTAAACAGGTATGATATATGCACATGTAACGGTGAGTTCTATTCTGTATCCGACCCGACCCGTAACGGATCCTGACTCACAATTATGATACACTGTCATTTCACTAAGCTTCTCCTACCTCAGGTATAGTTGACCTTAGCCGATTTAGGCTATGCATTCTGTGTAGTACCCCTGGTATTCCAGCTCCCATAATTACTTTTGCGAAAAGCATCTATCGCAACCAATGGTGAGTTCGAATACCGCTCATGACGAGGATTACTCGATACAACATTATGTGATAACGTTTGTACAATCACTTGTGGCAGGTTGTTGATTTTCTCCGGATACTCCTATTTCTTCAACCAATAAAAACTGACCGCCACGATATAACTGAAATCATGCTGAAAGTGACGTTAAACACCATAACCCTAACCACCATCCCAGCTTTCCAAACTTATGACTTTGAGCGTACCTTGTGAAGAGTATTCCAGAAAGGCACCGTGGGCAATAAATAAGATATCTGTAAGACATAATAGTGTCCTATGTTAAAGTATCCCCCGGACAATATTTTATAGAGATTGCGATATCAAATAGTGTCTGCTGGACACTATATACATATGTAAAGGTGTGCGGCTGACACTTTGAACTAGAGGACACAATTAAATGCTATAGTCCTTTTGACTTCTATAAATCTTCAGAAAACAATTCTTAAAAACCCAGTTTTCAAATCAACATTTTTTTTTCTAGATGTATATTAATATATAATACAGTTGACTCTCGTTATCTCGAATTCGATGGGACCATGGAAAAAATTCGAGTCAACCGTAGTTCGACTCAAGAGGAGCTACGAAAACCGGAAGTGTAGTTTGTTTAATGACGAAAGGGAGACAACTCGAGCGAAATTTTGAAGAGCTAACACCAGCATCGCATGTCCCGATTCTCGGAACGGTTTAAAATTTATTCGATGTTTTTGTTGCTTTTTTTTCTATGTTAAATTCTTTGAATCTTGTGGAACAACTGATAACTTCTAGATATCTTTTTTGTATGCATGATTATGTTTTTCAGCTGTTGCATTGTCATTAAACTTCACCCATCATGACGTATTTTTCTTTGTGCAATATTTACAATAAATTGTGTGTTTTTATGATTCAATAAAGTGTAAAAAAAAATTCCCTTTTTATTACAACTGTTAATTAAGAGTAACATTTTTTTCAAATCTCTCAAAATTGAGAAATTATAATCAANCCAGTTTTCAAATCAACAATTTTTTTTCTAGATGTATATTAATATATAATATATACGAACCCTGACAATTAATTTCAAAATGTTTGGTCCATTATTAAAAAGTTACCCATTAGGTCTCTATGTTAATTATATTTTCTAAAGTGTAAAAATATGGATGGAGTGAGTACAAATAGTGTAATAGCCAAGTCATGAAAACAATATAATAGACATGTGCTTTCAATGAATATTTCATTGTACCATTTGACATATTACATTTAATTATCAAAATGCTACTCATTAACTGCCCATAGATGATAGTCAATTGTTATTATGTACTTTGATATTTAATTGTCCTATGTCACATGGTACAGTCTGTTATTTGTACTCACTCCCTCCAGATTTTTACACTTTAGTCAATATAATTAACATGGAGACCTAATGGGTAACTTTTTTAATAATGGACCAAAAATTTTGAAATTAATTGTCAGAGTTCGTATATATCATATATTAACAAACGTCTAGAAAAAAAATTGTTGATTTAAAAACTGGATTTTTAAGAATTTTTATTTTGAAGATTTATAGAAGTCAAACAGACTATATATGTTCTATTAAATAATAAAATGTTATATGTTCTATTAAATAATAAAATGGCATATGTTCTATTAAATAATAGAATGTGATATGTTCTATTAAATAATAAAATGTTATATGTTCTATTAAATAATAAAATGTGATATGTTCTATTAAATAATAATATGTGATATGTTCTATTAAATAATAAAATGTGATAAGTTCTATTAAATAATAAAATGTGATATGTTCTATTAAATAATAAAATGTGATAAGTTCTATTAAATAATAAAATGTTATATGTTCTATTAAATGATAAAATGTGATATGTTCTATTAAATAATAAAATGTGATATGTTCTATTAAATAATAAAATGTTATATGTTCTATTAAATAATAAAATGTGATGTGTTCTATTAAATAATAAAATGTTATATACTCCGGGGGCGGATCCATGGGGGGGGGCGCAACCCGGTGCGCCCCCCCCCCTAAAATTGGAAAAAATATGATTTTTTTGCGTAAAATCATGATTTTTCACACGAAACACCCACAAATTTTCGCGCCTCGCTCCGCGCGATTATTTTAAGTGCGTCCCCCTAACTTTAAATCATGGATTCGCCCCTGTGCTCTATTAAATAATAAAATGCCGTGAAATTTTCAAATATAATACAGTTATCTCCTAAATAGGCCGTCAGCGTCAAATTCATAGTCGGAAATATCTGGGTCAGCCATATTGTTTACAAACAAGTGCATTCGGCGTAGGAATATAGCATTCCTTCAGGCCCGTCAACTGCAGATTTGACGGCTCTCGATAGCCAATGAAAATACGCGTTACATTATAATTACATTAAAATCAACGATATATATTGTAACGAACTTGATAAATTTGTTTGATTACGAAATCTGACAGTTTGATCGTAAATGTCGGACTGTTGTTTACTTCGTGAATTTTGATTCCAGAGAAATATTTACTGGTGGTTGCCAGTTATTTCAACTATAAAGTTATTGTGTATGTATTATAACTTGCCTATATTTTAATTGTTTGCCATATCATGCATTTATTTATCCATAATCATCCAAATACCAGTGTTACATTTTACGATTTGTTGTTGTTTCAATTCACTCAAGTATAGCGGGATGTAGCACGAGATTCTAGTCTTGTATGAGCCTTTTTGATTGGCTGGAGCAAAAGTGGATTTGCCAATAAATAGCGAGGTCACTCAACCTTCCAACGTGTATCTAGAAGTAGGGAATGCCCAACTCAATACGATACACTATACCTACGAAACTGGGATTTGCCACACGGTTTAAGTAATTGTTATGCTAAGTTTAAAATTGACAGCAGTTAATTTTGGTTTAAGTTATAAATAATACAAATTATAATACTCAAATGACAGTCATTCAATTAGAAATAAAATACATTTCAAATATCTTCACTTCTTCGGTTTAAAAACGTCTAATATTCTAAAACTCACACTATTTAATAAATAAACATCAATTTAAAAGTTAGTAATAATAGAATCATACAAAATTCTAATATAAAAATTTTTGTGGGCGCAATTTCGCACTGAGAAAGCCGCCGTCAAACAATATATAAGACCTTCCTCAGATTTATTTCTCGTTGTCAATTGTTGACAGACGCTTTTTAGAAAAGCTAATAATTTCTACATCAACCTTTTCAACCTAATCAACCTTCAGAATGTCCCAAAGAGGTGTTGACAAGATGCAAAATCAGTTTGGCCTGGTACGGAATTAAGTTCAATAGGTTATGACCTACAAGCATTGAGAATGCTGCTTTATTTATTTATATATGTAAATTAGCCATGTGTCGTCTGCTTCCGCGAGTCAACCTTCCGTCAACCTTCGATTTTACTAGTCAACCTACGACCCGAAAACCTAAGATCTGAGAGATTTTAGGATAATTATAGTTTCATTTTAATTACTGAAATGAGAAGTTAATGTGAATAATAAATAAGATATTGATATGCAGAATATTTTTATAAAAATATCGAAGGTTGAATTTAGGTCAACCTTCGTGATCAAATTTCCTCGATTTTATTAAGTTGGATGATTATGGATCATTGTTATTGTAAATAAATTGTTATATCTTGTAAATGTTATATAAAATATGTATGATTTAGACAGATATAAAGTATCTGAACTTTTACCTGACTTCTAGTTATATTAATATTCAACCTATGCCAGTTCAAAGGATCCACGCAAATATGTTTCAGTTGAACCTCTTATTCTAATATGGCCACTCGGATTAAGGGGTGAAACCGTTACACTGGTGTCGACAAGTGGGATCTAAATACTTTGAATTTGGTTGTTGAAATAAATATTTATATTTTCTGAAAGATCAGAAATATTTATAAAGAAAAACTTTTTGAAATTTTATTTAAAGGGAAAAAAAATTCTAAGAAGATTTTTTTAAGATAATGGATCATGGATGATTCAAGAGAGATTATTTTAATTACTAATGGCTCATCATTGGATGAAGAGAAGGGGGATGTAACCCTTCCTTTAAATGAACCGGAGGTGAAGGTTGACTCAATAAAAGAAACAGATGATAAAAACAGACAAATTCAAAAATTTCTATCAGAAATCAATGAATTAAAAAGTTTATTTACAAACAGCTTAAGAGACATAACACATGAATTTTTGAATGGTCAGAAAGACATTGTCTCTACTATAAATCAAAATAGACAAGATTTTGAAGGAGAAATTTCAGCTATCAAGGGTCGCATATTAAAAATTGAAGACCAGGTGCAAGAAAACAAGAAAACCATTGTAAAAATAGATGATAACCATAAATGTGATATAACACAGACAAACAATGGAGATAAGGGTACTAAAGAGAGACCAGGTGCTGGGTTAGCATTTCCTACCTTAATTAACTAGTCAGCACAAGAGATTGAAAAACAACAACAAAACACAGATACACATCTTTTATTAAATCAAGATAATGTATTTAATATTAATCAGAATCATACTGTACTGGATAACTTGCAAGGAAATAGGGGGTTATCTTCTAATGTAAGCATATGAGAGAGAAAAAATGTCTCTTTGAAACCTCAATTATATGAAGGGGGCGAGGATTTAGATGAGTATTTGTCTCAGCTTGAGATCTTGGCAGAAATAAATGGTTGGGATTATGTAACCAAATCACTTTATTTGGCAGGAAGTTTAAAGGGGGGAGCAAGAGCTCTACTCAATGAACTAGATAAAGAATCTAGAAAAGATTATAACAGTTTAATAAGAGTATTACATACTAGGTATGGCTCAGCTGAAAAGTCAGAATTATTTAGGGCTAAACTCCAGACGCGAAATAGGGGAAAGAGTGAAAGTCTACCTGAACTGACCCAGTCCATTAAAAAGTTAACAAGACAAGCTTACTCTAGAGCTCAATCTTCTTTAACAAGTGTTTTAGCACTAGAACATTTTATAGATGCTCTTCCTGATGGAGACCTTAGACTCAGACTTAGAGAGTCAAACCCGAAATCAATACATGAAGATGAAACTCTAGCTGTAAGGCTAGAAACATTAAAATTAGCAGAAAGACAAAAAGGGTGCATGGTTAGGCAGACAAATTCTGTTAACGGTCATTTGAACAATTCAAGTCTAGAAGTACAAAATGTAAACAATGAAAAGGGGGAGAGTTTAAAAGAATTCAAAGATGAATTTTCTGAATTTAGAAAAGATTTGATCTCTTTAACTAAAGAGATAAAAGGTGTATCTCATACTCACAAATACAATGGTAGACAATGGGGAGATAACCAACAAGGAAACTATCAAAATGGTCAAAGAAGGTCATTTAATGACCAAAACAGGAACTTTGGCCAGGGAAATAGAAATTTTAATCAAATAAATAACAGTTATGGCCAGAACAAACCAAACCTTCAAAAGTTTGAGTATCAGGGAAACCAAGGGAGGTCGAACTCGAGGGCTGGAGCAAGACCATCTCAAAGTGGCCTATATCAGTAAAAGTAAATGAGTCAAGGGCTAGTAATGAGGGCTTTTTGTTAAAGCTAAACTCCAAAATAAATGTTTAGTTTGTCTTGTAGACACTGGAGCCAATGTTACAATTTTGAGTAAAAAGTTTATTTATGTTGTGAATCCTTCATTAGCCCATAAAATTGCTCCAGTAAATATTAATTTGATAACAGCTACAGGTGAAAGCTCACCTTTTATTGGACAAATTGATGTTGAAATTTTCTTGGAAATCATAGTTATCACCACAATGTTTTAGTGGCTGATATTTCATATGAAGCAATCCTTGGTATGGATTTTCTTGTGTCAAATAATTGTGATGTTTTGTTAAGTCAAAATAAATTGTCAGTCAAGGGGGAGATAATTCAATGTTTTCATTGTGCAAGTAATGTTAAATCTTGCTATAGAATTGCCATACAGGAGAAAACAGAAGTTCCTCCTAATTCAGAAATTTTTATTTCTGGTAAACCCAGAGATCCAATATTTAGAAGTAAAGTTGGTTTGGTTGAACCAAATGAAAAATTGGTGGAAAAGAATGGACAATTGGTAGCTAGATCAATAGTTAATCCAGAAATGGATAATATTCCATTGAGAATTATCAATGTGAATAGTGAACCTTGCACTTTATATAAAGGTACAATTGTTGCAACATGCAATAAGATTAAGGAAGAAGATATTCAATCATATGAGACTGTTAATAACGTGACTAAAACAAAAAGCCAAAATTTATTGAGTAAGGATAGACAACTCCCTGCTCATTTACAGAATGTATTTGAGTCTGGTCAAGTTGGTTTAGATAAGGATCAGAATGAGAAGTTTAGAAACTTACTCACTGAATATAGTAGTATATCCTCAGAAACCTCAGATGATATTGGTTTCACAGATTTAATGGAACATACTATGGACACTGGGCATCATCCCCCAGTTAGACAGAGACATAGACGAATTCCTTTAGCTCGTATAAAAGATGCTGAGGAAGAAATTAAGAAAATGGTGAAGCAAGATATAATTGAACCTTCAGTTAGTCCCTGGAATTCAAATATTGTCTTAGTTAAGAAATCGGACAATACATGGAGATTTTGTGTAGATTTTAGATTAGTAAATGACTGTGTTTCTAAATTCTCATATCCTTTGCCCAGAATAGATGATACTATAGACGCTTTATCAGGGGAAAAATACTTTTCTACAGTTGATTTAAAATCCGGATATTATCAAATTCCGATGGCCAAAGAAGATAGGCCAAAAACAGCATTTTCCTTCCCAGGGGGAGGTTTATGGCAATTTAAGAGAATGCCAATGGGGTTGTCGAATAGTGCCCCTGTATTTGAAAGGTTAATGGAGAAGGTTTTGACAGGTTTAACCTGGAAGACTTGTTTAGTGTACCTAGACGATATAATAATATTCTCCAATTCATTTGAAAAACATATGCAAAACTTGAGAGAAGTTTTTCAACGGCTTAAGGAAGCTAATTTAAAGCTCAGCCCAAAGAAGTGTAACTTTTTAAAGAAAGAAGTAAAATTTTTAGGACATAATATAGTTAGTGAAAGTGGAGTTTCCACTGACCCAAGTAAAATTCAGGCTGTTAGAGATTGGCCAATTCCTAAAAATATTAAGGAGGCCAGAAGCTTTTTAGGTTTAACTTCCTATTATAGGAAATTTATTCTGAAATATGCAGATAAAGCTAAACCTTTACATAAAATCACTGAGAAAAACCAAAAATTTGTCTGGACAGAAGACTGTCAGTATTCTTTTGAGGAGTTAAAAAAAGCTTTAACTCAAGCACCAATTTTAGCCTATCCTACTAGGGAAGGTTTCTTTATTTTAGATACCGATGCAAGTAATGTAGGGATGGGAGCAGTATTGTCCCAAGTACGAGATGGATTAGAAAAAGTTGTTTGCTATTTTAGTAAAACTTTCAGTAGATCAGAAAGAAGCTATTGTGTGACTATAAGAGAGTTACTAGCAGTAGTAGCCTCTATAAAGCATTTCCACCATTATTTATATGGTAAACACTTCAAAGTTAGAAGTGACCATGGTGCATTAAGCTGGTTATTGAATTTTAAGAATCCTGATTGTCAGTTGGCCAGATGGTTTGAGGTCCTAGCATCTTATGATTTTAGGATTGAACACAGGGCTGGAAGGTCTCATAATAATGCAGACGCCCTGGGTAGACGCCCATGTTATAATTATAACACAGAATGTGCTCATTGTACTCGAGGTGAGAAAAATTTTGAGAGTGGTTCAGAACAGTTCTTACAATCGTAACTACTCGGCCATTCTCGCTACCCTGCAAATAACCTCGTATGCAGATAGGAGAAATTCTTCTTAAATTGTTTGCCGGAAGTTAATTATATATAAGCCGCACAAAAATATTGTCCACGAATATCCAATATGGAAGACTTACTAAGTAAATTCTTTAATCATGCAAAACTAATTAAAACTATAACTTTTATCCATGAAATAATTGAAATATAGAAAATTGTTTAAAATATAACTTTATCAAACTTTCATGTAACTGACATGTGAAAAGTAGTACGATTTATACGCCTAATGCATACGAGGTTATTTGCAGGGTAGCGATAATGGCCAAGTAGTTACGATTGCAGTTCTTATTGGATAATCAAGAAATAAGTATTTCAAAGGTTGAAAACTGGAATGACAAAGATACTGTAGGAGAATCTTGAAGGAATGTTCAAGTCAGAAATCAGCTTTCAAACCTAATGAAAATCTTTTTGATCCAAACCTTTGTGTAAAGCAATGCATGACAAGTGATTCTTGCCGTAAGGTTCAAGAAGGTTATGAAGTAAATGTTGATCACAAGGAAACGCTAAGAACAAAAATTGAAAATCAGATTTTAACAGATAATGAAATTAAACCTTCTGTAATAACCCTTCATCATTCTGAAATGATCAAAGTTTGTACTCGATCTAGACAGAATGAAACATTTGATAAAGATAATCCTGAAAAAGAGATTGATACAGATAATTTAAGAGATTTACAGTTACAGGATGATATTATTAATATCATTTTATAGTGGAAAGAAGGAGAAATGAGACCTGCATGGTCAGATATATCTCATATGAGTCCTGAACTAAAATTTTACTGGTCCAGATTAGATTCCTTAATTATAGTTAGTGGAATTTTATACAGAAAACGGGAAAGTAATAATGGAAATCATATTGATTTACATATTGTTCTTCTATCTAAGTTAAGAACAATTGTTTTGAAGCAACTTCATAACACAGTGGCTGGAGGTCACCTTGGTATTAGAAAAACTTTGTCTAAAGTTAAGAAGAGATAGTGTTGGTATAAAATGAGGCAATATGTTCAATATTGGTGTAATAAATGTGATATTTGTGCTTCAAAGAAATCACCACATAAGAAGCCAAGGGCCCCAATAAAACAGTATATTGTGGGTGCCCCATGGGAAAGAATGGCTATATATATTTTGGGTTCATTACCACGAAGTGAAAATGGTAATCGTTATCTCCTGGTAGTTGAAGATTACTTCACTAAATGGACTGAAGCCATACCGATACCTAATGCTGAAGCTGCTACTGTGGCAAGAAAATTTGTAGAAAGAATAGTGACCATTTTTGGGGTCCCTCTTTCGATTCATTCCGACCAAGGGTCTAATTTTGAATCAAAAGTGTTTAAAGAAATGTGCCATATTTTGGGCATACATAAGACTCGTACTACACCATTTCGACCTAAGTCGGATGGTATGGTTGAAAAATCAAACTCAACCATTGAAACAATGCTATCAGCTTTTGTTAGTAAGCATCAAAGAGATTGGGATGACTACATATATCTTTTGATGTTAGCATATCGGTCAGCCGAGCATGAGAGTTTAGGAACATCTCCCTGTTCCATGTTATTTGGCAGAGAAATTAATTTGCCTATTGATTTAGTTCTGGGTAGACCTGAGAGTACTCACATGAATTAAAAACTGTATATGCTTATGAATTATCTGAAAAATTGGAGAAAATTTACCAATTTGCCAGAAATAGATTAAA
>MJUT01004116.1:200720-219055 GCA_002080005.1 Gigantidas platifrons | reverse complement strand
GATTTTTTAAAGTAAAATTTTGTTGTTTATTTAGAAAGATTCTTATAACCAATAGTTTCTTCTTAGCAACGACGTAAATACTAAAGAAATATCCGTTTTGTGAATATGACATATGTGGAAATTGCGCTGCATAAGTGATGGAATACCGGTAGCATGATTGCTCATTGTAATGATGTACATTAAACGTTTGTTTTTAACGATTTACGATTTACGACTGCTCCGACCCAGTCGGTAATTTGCGACCAAAAAATGTCGTATATCGGAAGTCGGTAAGTTTTGTGAAACGGTCGTAAATCGTAAAGACAGTCGTACGACCAAGTTTACGATTTACGACCTTTTGTGAAACGGGACCCTGATTACTACTTTGGTATCTTTAAACTTAGGGCCCGATGGCTCAATGAGTTAGGTAGTTGGATTACCTAACAACTCATACAAGCCTATCACCAATACACCATGGGTTCGCGCCCGGCTTTGTAAATTACAAAAAAATGGTGCACTCGACTCGCAGCCGCAAGTGATAAAGTTTACCAGTTGCTTGCCCCAGATCGGTGGTTCACTCCGGGTACTCCGGCTTCTTCCACCACTAAAATTGGTTGCCATGGTAAAGCTGAATTATTGCTGAAAGTGGCGTTAAGCACAATAAAAAATCAAAATCAAATCAAATCAAACATTTAAACTTTTCTTTAATTCAAAGACTTTTCAGCATGAAATTTCTGTCACGATCTATTTTGTTTGATATTATAGCTCCACACCTCAATTATAGAACTTGCAAAGGGGTGGAGCTGTGGATTTTCCTCGAATCAGAATTTGTTTTCACATGAAGCAAAATTCAGATTATTTTTTTTACATTTAAAATCATTATTTTCTTACAGTTTTACCAAACTTTATGGGTAATATTATTTATTTTTTTGCATTTTCTGATTATTTTATTTATTAATTTATTAATTGGCGAAATAATGTATTTGCAAATAAAATCATAAAATGGACCATTTAACCTTTAAGAGGATATTTTTTCAGAGACGGTTGTCACATGAAACAAAATTAAATTCATTTATTTTTTTAACATAAAATAAGTATTTATTTTTAAAATTTTTCCACAATTTCTCTTTGAAAACTGCAGGTTCAGATCATTAATTGTTGCCCTTTTCTTGTCAAAATGTTCTTTCTTTAAAATTGGTCTAAATATTTTTCTACAATATGACCCACCATTTAAAGTTAAATGATCGGTCCCTAACACAACTTCCGACTCTGTCTATTATCTCCCCTTTCCCCTTTACTTGTAATATTCTATATGTCCACCCACTGATCAAACACAGTGCCATTATTTTACATGTATGATTTTTTTTTTCAACAAGTTCTTGTCATCAATATATAGGTGTAACATTGCCAACATGACCTTAAAGGTAAATCGATCAACCAATTTTGTTATTATGAGATATTCATTGAACCACACAACTGTTGATCAAGATAAAATCAACAATTAAATGGGGAAATAGTCTTTTGATGAGGTAAGTGTGTCGATTATTGCCTTTAAAAAAGAAAAGAAAAAAAAAGAAGATATTCACTGAGCCCGAATTGCGAATTGAATATAATTTTTTCATAGTCAATTAATCCATACGTTTACACAATTAAAAGACAGTAATTGTTCTTTTCTATATTTTGAATAATGAAAAAAAAAAACGTATGCAATGCCTGATATAATATTAACTAGCTCTAAATGTCACATGTTGCTTTTTTTAAGAACATGGAATTATATCAGAAATTGCGAAAAAAAAAGTAACACGTAACATTTACCGCAAGAGAGTATTAAATCTGAGGCATTGCATGCGTTTTTGAATTGAAAAATGATTTTTAAGTTGAAATCTATTATAACAGAATATTACTTAATATAGAAACAAGTCTATTTTAAGATAGATGTTTTTTGTTTTTTTTCCTTTTGTCTAATTTTTGTGAGAACCCGGGTGGCTCAGTGAGTTAGGTAGTTGGATTACCTAACAACTCATACAAGCCTATCACCAATACGGCGTGGATTCGCGCCCGTCTTTATACATTACCAAAAAAATGGTGCACTCGACTCGCAGACGCAAGTGATAAAGTTTACCAGTTGCTTGCCCTTGGTCGGTGGTTCTCTCCGGGTACTCCGGTTTCTTTCACCTCTAAAACTGGTCGCCATGATATAGCTGAAATATTGCTTAAAGTGGCGTTAAAGCACAAAAAATAAAATAAAAAAGTAAAAAAAACTCTCATTTTTGTTTTTTGTCTTTGGCAATACACTAACATCTACAATAACGACATCCCGTGTGTAGTCACGTCAGGGTTTATATCTTCAACTGCCAATCAGCTATGAGCCTACGAAAGCATTAGGTATCAAAACCAAGTACACACCAAAAACTGTATTGCATTTGTTTGGACGATCAAAGATGAATGAAAGGTTATTCATCAACCCAAGCGTGAGGTCGATATATGCTGGTGTGGGGGGGGGGGGNGGGGGGGGGCACAACAAATATTACAATTTAATTAGATTGTATACTCACATGTGTACTAGGTGGATTGTTGAATCCCCTGCAGTGATGATAATACGTAGAATTTTCTAAAACTCCTTTGTATTTGTCTCTAACATTTTTGTCGTTCCAGTTCCAGGAGTATATGTGGTCGACGTTCTTAAAGGGATCAGAGCCATACTGTGGGAACAATGGTTCACTCAAGCAGGTAGAAATGGTAGTCTTAGGGTAGTAAAACAGGAATGCTAAACACATTTCAGATGAAGTTGGAAGTCCTCCCTGTTAATAAATAAAGTTAGTTTAATGAACCGTAAACATTCTTAGCTATAAATCACAAAATAAATAAATAAATAAATAAATAAATAAATAAATAAATAAATAAATAAACAGAAGACGTAGACGATGTGGAAAGTCTTAATAAAAATATACTCCAAGCTCGAGTGGAACGTACGAGTTGTGAAATTTAAAATCCATACCCGAGTAGTGGTTGGTATGCTACTATCAACGTGTGGAAAATTAATAATGGCAAAGTTAAAGTCGTCGCTATTGTCATAAAATCGAGAAGAAAGATGACTACTGGTGTCAAATGTCAGGCAGGTCTCAAGATATGAGGCAGAGGAAGCTGATACTGTTGGTGGGANNGTTTGGTGTATGTTAGTGGAATCCAATCAGTAAAGTTTAGATTATAAATCGACAAAACATCCATCATCTATATACCTGAATACAATGAGACAAAACAATACGCTGTAGGAATGTGATAATATGGGGTAGGCATTGCCTAGATGCGAGCACAGCATTTCTGTCTGGCCAGTGTGTATATATTTGAGTGAAAGTTGAATATCACACAATATAAAGCTTTTTTTATTGTTGACATAAAAAAAAATTCCGGAAAAAATACTTAAGACAACCATCTATCGACTTTGACTTTTGTAATATATTACACGCCAACTTTTATCAACTTCCGGACGAAAGGATTTCATATCATCATTAGGCAGACCCAACTGTGTGTTGCATGCCTATGTTGCAGCAGAGCTCTCTGTGCTCGCTATTAACACCAGTCGCTTATGTAATTATTTTTTGTCTTTGTTAAGTTTTTGAGTAAGGGGGAGAGGAACACAGCTTGGTCCCAAGGGGATGTCGATGATTGTTTGAAGAATGTGCTCTCCTATTTCGACAAATAAACACACTGATGACCTCACATTTTGTTTAGCATATTTTGACATTTGCTTGGTACTGGACAAAATAGGTTAATTCGTGATCCTAAGCAATAAACTAGAAAAGTTGATTACCATTTTAAAGCATAATACGTTGTGAATTATTTCTTTTAAACGTATTTTAATTTGTCATATGGAATGGGAGTGGAAAATATATCAAATTCGAATTATAAAATATATAGTTATTGAACAAGTGTCCACTTTCCTGACTTAGTACAGGCACTTCAATAAAAAAAAACGTGGCGGGGTTAAGCCAATCTCTATCTCAGTTATATTGTATGGTCATACATATGCTTTCCACGTGTAACGAATGTATGCTTCAAATGCAAAATGATTGCCCCCATTCATCATATTTTTGATATCGCAGTATCATACCAGTGTAGGTTTTGTCCTGCCTGTAGAGTCATATGTACACTCCACCGTCAAGCTGTCTCCCTACAATAAAGGAATATGAATGTTTTTTTTTAATAAAAGATCAGATAAAATAGAATATCATCTAACAATAAATAATAAAAACCAGGTTTGTGTAGTTTTTAAGTTTCAATAAACAGAGGTTATGTAATATCAACAAATTCACCCTAGTTTAAGTAAAGTAATTGTAATACTTAATTCTAAATAATTATCCAGAATAACAAAAACAAAAACAAACAAGGAAGTAAAATACAATATATATAGCCTTACGTATTTGATTTCTCGTTCCTTTGTTAGAACTCTGACATCTTGATAGTCAAAGTCATATGTCTTATCTTCTGAGATGGACTCTAATTCTACATCTCCACGGATATGGCGGGCTTTGATGCCAGCTCCCAGTAAGTGGGCGTGTAGAAGAATACCAAACACCTTGATACTGTTTGTTGGGGTTTGTAAAGCCTGAAATTATTCATTTCTTATGTTAGTACACAATACAGTAAAACATGCCCATGCCGTTACCTCTATTACTCAGTCATCTATGTTAAAAGGTCACCTTTTTCTTGCCCTATCATAGAAAATCATATGTCTTATAAGGTCACTTATTCTTTGTCCTAAAGGTGACCTCTTAATACAGGTTTCATTGTATTCAGCTTTTAAACACGAGTTTGATTTTGTCAACATCTAAAATACCTATTACTGTGACTGTGTTACGTTAAAGAGCAATACAAGCTGTTCCTTTCCTATCCAAGTGTAATGTTTGATAGTCTCTAGTGTTTCTGTATATCTATGTCCCTCTGACTAACTGATTAAATTACCGATCGATCGGTAGGCAACAATAGTCTACAAAACCTTACACAGGAAACTAAGAATTCAACAACACGAATCACACAACAAAAAACCCGGAGGTTAACTCAGGTATGTTCGAAGGGAAAGCAGCTTCTGCGCCTCTAGTGGCATGGTTCATGTTACTCTTAAAATTCTAGTGATAACATAAGTCATGAAAAAGGACAAAAGAAGACGGTTGTTTGTTATGACAAACGTAACGGATCGTGATGTCAAGCAAAGTCATACCCTCTGTAAGCATTCCTTATTGCAGTAAGACTTTGATACGAAGGCTTTTTCATGTGGAGGTACAAGCTGTAGTTTGTTCACAACTGCTCCTGCTTCTAAGATCCCTGCGTCATATTGGCGTATTGTGGGCGTGGCTGTAATTCTTATTCCGGAACTATCAACAATTCCTATAAAGATGTCATATCACACAATCAATTTTAACCATCTACACTATAGAACCATTAGTATTAAAACGGTAAGTAATACGCATTATTTAAATTTCAAGTAATTTAAACCGTCTATGCTATAGGACCATTAGTATTAAAACGGTAAGTAATACGCATTATTTAAATTTCAAGTAATTTAAACCGTCTACGCTATAGGACCATTAGTATTAAAATAGTAAGTAATACGCATTATTTAAATTTCAAGTAATTTAAACAGTCTACGCAGAAGACCACTAGTATTAAAACGGTAAGTAATACGCATTATTTAAATTTCAAGTAATTTAAACCGTCTACGCTATAGGACCACTAGAATGTACACGGTAAGTAATACGCGTTATTTAAATTTCAAGTAATTTAAACCGTCTACGCTAGAAGACCACTAGTATTAAAACGGTAAGTAATACGCATTATTTAAATTTCAAGTAATTTAAACCGTCTACGCTATAGAACCACTAGAATGTACACGGTAAGTAATACACGTTATTTAAATGTCAAGTAATTTAAACCGTCTACGCTATAGGACCATTTGTAGTAAAACGGTAAGTAATACGCATTATTTAAATTTCAAGTAATTTAAACAGTCTACTCTATAGGACCACTAGTATTAAAACGATAAGTAATACGCATTATTTAAATTTCAAACAACCATATGAAAATTATTGAGTTTTGTGTATTGTCAAAATTTCCCTGTTTCCTTAAGCTATTTGGTATGAAATAAACACCAGAGAAAACCGAATGAGCAATCAAGAATGGACAATCCAGAGAAACTGTAAATAAACGTCAGAGAAAACAGAAGTGGAAATCAAGAATGGAAAATCCAGAGAAACTGTAAATAAACGTCAGAGAAAACCGAATGGGCAATCAAGAATGGACAACCCAGAGAAACTGTAAATAAACGTTAGAGAAAACAGAAGAGGAAATCAAGAATGGAAAATCCAGAGAAACTGTAAATAAACGTCAGAGAAAACCGAATGGGCAATCAAGAATGGACAATCCAGAGAAACTGGCAACATTGGGTACACAATGAAATATCATTGACTTATACTTTTCATTACTAATATGTTATTGAAATTTACAGCTGTTGAAGAATGTAATTATTATTAAGACAACTTTAGGATATGCTCCCTCAGGCATCGGTGGTTTAATGGTTACAGTCCTCGCCTAGCTACAGTGCAGTAGATTACAATTACTTACATGTGACAGCACTTGCATGACCACATCCATTCACTAAGAGGGGATGTTTGGGCCGATAAATTAGTTTAACCCCGTCACTATTTATTAAAGTACCTGTACCAAACCAGAAGTTAACGGGTATGCACCTGATTACATGATTACCTATCCAGAAGTTCCCTCCTTTGTCAAGAGAACCGAATTCCACTACAGTGTTCCTCGTATAATTATAAAATCTGTCAATATCACAGTATTTCCGCATTTATATACTGGTTTAAAAATATTACAGCTTTTTAAAACACTAGGGTATTGTTTTCGCATCTTTCCACACTTTTTTTCTGCTGGATTTTGGAACTGGTCCAACAGTGTGCTATATTTGTCTGTACTTTTTCATGTTATTACTATACAGGGTATAATATGTGCAATTATTTATTTCAAAGAAGAAAATACCAACGTAATAAATACATTACTTCCGTTTTCATTGAAATGTTACAATATGATTGGTTATGAAGTGGTCACATGATTATAAAAGAGATGTTTCACATCCCAATGAAACTCAAACCCGAACTTGCACGTGCATCCATGACGACGTCAGATGTAAACAATCGATGACGTAGTAATTTCCAACAGCAGATAATCTAACACAAATAAAATTCACAACGAAATATTCAAATATATTAAATTTTGGTGTGATTTCATTATGATTATATGAATTGAATGCATTCTTTTGAAGTTTCATTGGGGTATGAAAGCGTTGATCGAATCACATTTTCAACATGAAGCTCTACCGCGCTTCATTGAAAATGTACTTCGGTCAACGCTTTCATACCCCAATGAAACATCAAAAGAATGCATTCAATTCTTAAGTACATAGCACAATCAACTACATTATTTTGACTTCAGTGAGCATGCGCAATGAAATAAACAATGAACAAAGTTTAATTTCTACATTGATCTTACCTGACTTCATAGTTGGATTGTTGTAATGAGTTTCCATGAGTAGATATTTGGGATCTCCGGCTGTACCGAAAGAAAATCCGGCGTTCGGTGGGAAGTTGAAGGCCTACAAACATACAATTATGACTTAATACAAATGAACAGAAAACAGGTTCTATCAAAGTTCACGAATAGCTTTTTCAGTTTCAGAATATGTATAAGAATTATGCAATTGCTCTCTGAAAGATTATTGGTATTGTGTAAACATCTAAGTGTAAATTGGTTTCAGAAATTACTGCGATTGGAAAAAAAAAATCTAAATTAGTACAAATAAACAGAAAAGAGTTTCTATCAAAGATTTGCCACTTTCTGAACATATGTATGCATTATGTAGTTGTACTCTCAACGACTTTGTTGTATATCCAAATGTAAATTAGTTTCAGTAATTACTTGGATTAGAAGATTGAAAAAAAATAGAATCTATATTAAAAATTAACTCATAACTCCTCCCACTGCCCAATCTAAATTTAAAGTTAACTCATATCTCCTCCCACTGCCCAATCTAAATTTAAAGTTAACTCATAACTCCTCCCACTGCCCAATCTAATTTAAAGTTAACTCATATCTCCTTCCACTGCCCAATATAAATTTAAAGTTAACTCATAGCTCCTCCCACTGCCCAATATAAGTCAAAAGTTAACTCACGACTCCTCTCACTGCCCTATATAAATTAAAAGTTAACTCACGACTCCTCTCTCTGCCCAATCTAAATTGAAAGTTAAATCACAACTTCTCCCACTGCCCAATATAAATTAAAAGTTAACTCACGACTCCTCCCACTGCCCAATATAAACTAAAAGTTAACTCACGATTCCTCCCACTGCACAATCTAAACTAAAAGTTAACTCACGACTCCTCTCACTACCCAATATAAATTAAAAGTTAACTCACAACTCCTCTCACTGCCCAATATAAATTAAAAGTTAACTCACAACTCCTCCCACTGCCCAATCTAGGCTGAAAGTTAACTCACGATTCCTCCCACTGCCCAATCTAAACTAAAAGTTAACTCACGACTCCTCTCACTGCCCAATATAAATTAAAAGTTAACTCACGACTCCTCCCACAGCCCAATAAAAACTAAAAGTTAACTCACGACTCCCCTCACTGCCCAATATAAATTAAAAGTTAACTCACGACTCCTCCCACAGCCCAATATAAATAAAAAGTTAACTCACGAGTTCCTCCCACTGCCCAATATAGATTGAAAGTTAATTCATGACTCCTCCCACTTCCCAATATAGATTGAAAGTTAATTCATGACTCCTCCCACTTCCCAATATAGATTGAAAGTTAATTCATGACTCCTCACACTTTCCAATATAAATTAAAAGTTAACTCACGACTACTCCCATTGGCCAATATAAATTAAAAGTTAACTCACGACTCCTCCCATTGGCCAATATAAATTAAAAGTTAACTCACGACTCCTCTCACTGCCCAATATAGATTAAAAGTTAACTCACAACTCCTCCCACTGCCCAAGCAATAACAACATCACTACAACCGTGTAAGTTCTTTGGTCTTCTCCCATAGCAGTTAAACACAGATCCTACGTCTGCATCTGTAGCAGTAGGACAGTTGTAGACTAACACGTGATGAACGTGGTTCTCGTTTCCAGGAGTGATGATTGGTTCATACTGTAAATAGACACCATAGTCATCATGTGCATCAAATTATTAATAAGTATCAGCCAATAGAATGAGTGGGTGGAGCTTATGTGTCTTATGTTTATATATGCAGTGGAACCTGTCTAATCCGACACACTAAGGGACCAGGGAAAAATGCCGGAATGTGCAAGATGTCGGAATACTCAGGTATTATTTCAGTTAACAGAAATACTTTAGGGCCATACATTTTTGTCGTATGTCACAGGATGTTGGAAAACTCAGGTGTAGGATTGCACCGTGAAATTCCACTGTATATTACATACACTGTTTTTAAATACTCTTTCTTAGATTACAACACAAGGTTGTTTGGTATCATTTAAGAACCATGCAAATAGACGCTAAGGAAAATCGAGGAGAACAAAAATGGACAATCGAGAGACACAGGCAACATTTGACTCAAAACACAGGAGAAAGACAAACCACACGCACATTGCAAAACAGGAAGCTAACACGATACCCAACACGGATCCCACAGGTGCCCACGAATGGTAATTACTTCCTATATCTTATAAGATACCCGCCCTGGGATTAATCTTTCTGATTAACAAATAGGGATAATTTGTTTAATGTGTATGAATGGCGACTTATAATGTAACTACTGGTCAATAAACTATGATATGTTCATATATTTAATGCTTTGGTTGTTTCGCCGCATATTTATTTAGGGAACTTTAGATGCAATTAGAAAATGGAGGTATTACCAATCTGCAAAATTACATAAATTCATAGAAAATCGATGATAAAATCGGCAAACAAAAGATGTTGAAAAACAACCAATGACAATCTTTGTTCTATGGGCGTACCTGTAACTATGGTGACTTAATCTAATCAAAATTTGAAGTGTTGTTTGGGATCGTTGTATATAAAGCTTTGTTAACGAACATTTAACAACATGTGTTATCGGATCATGGGAGAGGTCGCATGTTAAGTGACTGATCAGTAACCAGCATACAAAATCTTGTTTTGTTAACAATAAAAACTTACGCTTACTATAATTATATGGTATTTTCTATGTAAGTGGTGTACTTACCCTAATCATATGCCATTTTCTATCTAAATGTGGCACTTTAAACAGCCGGCATTGGTACGTTGTATCTCTAGCTGGAACATGGTACTACAAAATGAAGATGAACATTGCCATAGTTGTATCTGCTGTTATAAATATAATGATATCGTAGTAACAAGTAACTGAACCATACAATCCAGGTAATGCCATCAAATAAATATACAATACTTGTGCACTGTCGAAGCATGTAGTATGAGGCTTAGAAACGGGGGAAAAGGCGAGGCTTCGCCGAGCCTTTTCACGCGTTTCGCGCCGAATACACATATTTACCTATATGCTTCGACAGTGCACATGTATTGTATTTATACTGCAATTTTAAATCGTAAATAAACGTTTACTATAGGATTAAACACTGTTTTTTTAGGATATTATCTATGTATAAACTCCGGCAGCTCACTCACAAACTGAACCAATCTCTACCCAGAGTTGTCGGTCCTTACACTCTCTCCAATCTCTGTCAACGGCTCATGCCAAGAATCTTGGCAAAATCCGTTTATTAAAGGGTAACTTGATATAAACCGGTTATAATGACCCCATATATTGTAAAATATGTAAAGAATACCATATAACTAATATTTGAGAAGCTTCTTTGTTTATTTTCAAACGAAGATAAGGGATTATTTTTTATACGGTGATCAGTCATACAGCGCTGTTCTGGTTCCTTGTTGTAATAGTTTCTATTGTTGCTGAACATTACACTGGTAATATTTTATAAATAGGAAACCAGTTTAATACAAAGGTAGACTACTTTTTAGCCGTTGACAGAGATTGGAGAGAGTGTAAGGACCGACAACTCTGGGTAGAGATTGAAACTGAACATAACCAACATGACGTCATTGACGTCATATGAAGACTTCCAGTTTAAAACGTAAAGATTAGACGTTATTTGGCTTCGTGTACGCTTCAAGTTTGATACAATTTAACTAAAATAAGTTTTCAAGGTAAGCTTTTTAATTATTGTTTGTGTATTGTTGTAAATATGACATGTATGATTTCACATTTTCAAGATGGCAGATACATTTGTATGTTCTATTTATAACTGACCAATATCAAAAATAAATATTGGGCAGGTTATATTGGCCGGTAAATGCTGCCATTGCAGGATAAAACACATAAGGATGCTACCCTGTGAATTCGCTATTATTCGTGGTATACTAATTTTCGCGTATTTCGCGGATAATATTAAACCATGAAGTTAAGAATTCGGTTAATACTTGTTTTGAAATGTATATCAAAACTGGCTATAGCAGAAATCCAAAAAATAACGTATCCATGAAAATACAGTTTTTCCTCAGACCTCGAAAACTGGTATCAAAGAATATACAAATATTCACAGTATCTTCTTTATCACTGATATTGATAGGATTTGTATTTTATTGTTGTTTTATTTATAAATCAGTGGTCGATTTCACAAAAAGTCGTAAATCTAAGATCAGTCGTAAGTGTGAATTTCAACCAATCAAAAGCTTGGAAATCACACTTACGATAACACTTACGATTAATCTTAGACTTACGACTTTTTGTGAAATCGACCCCAATCTGACTAAAATCATATTTGTCACTTGCTCCCGTTTACTGGTATATTACAGAGTCTGGGTGGGGTTTAGGGCTTAAGGGTATGGTGTTTTAACGCCTCTTTCAACAATATTTCAGTTATATCGAGTCGGTCAGTTTTATTGATGGAGGAAACCGGAGGACCAGGAGAAAACCATCGACCTGTCGCAAGTCACTGACTAACTTTATCACATAATGTTGTATCGAGTACTTGCCATGAGCGGGATTAGAACTCACAACGTTGGTGGTGATAGGCACTGATTGCACAGGTAATGGTAAATCCAACTACCATACTATCACGACCACGACGGCTCCTATTGCAGCGTGGAATATCTCAGGAAATCCTACTATGGGCCACCTGCGAGTGATCCTATGCATCAGCCAATATAATTGCAGCGTGGGAGATCTAAAGGAAATCCTACTATGGGCCACCTGCGAGTGATCCTATGTATCAGCCAATATAATTGCAGCGTGGGAAATCTCAGGAAATCCTACTATTTGCCACCTGCGAGTGATCCTATGTATCAGCCAATATAATTGCAGCGTGGGAGATCTCAGGAAATCCTACTATGGGCCACCTGCGAGTGATCCTATGTACCAGCCAATATAACTGACAATTGCGAGAATATGTAAATGTTCTAAAACTGCTTTCCATGCTACGAGCAATACGATTGGCCACAAAATGTCATAACCATATTATCATATCATTATATATTCATGACAAACTAACATTAATGAAGCCGGTGAAAGAACCAGTACTTTATGTATATAACTAACAAATGTAAAGATTTCAATAAATAATATCGTCACGATGAATTATTGCTAGAGTTGGCGTCAATCAATCAATCAATCAATCAATCAATCAATCAATCAATCAATCAATCAATAATGATAAAATGGAGAGAAAAACATCTTACGTGATGGTGAAGCATATCAAAGTGTTGAGCGTCAGGTGGTGGGACGAAATCATTAGCCTTAACCGAGGACAAAAACATCAGACTTTTAGCTCCACGTCGGTCAGCTCCGTGCCAGGTAAGTGTATCAAAAGATGTTGGATCATCTGGGTGGTAGGACCATATCACCTTAATGGTACTATCCTGTAAATCATATTAATAAAGGATATTATTATGCCTCACATCATATATTATATATAAAATAAAAGTGATGTTTTTACAAAATTGGTACCCCAGGGAAACATCACTGCTGTTCACCAGTCGACAAATGTTATGTTCCATGTATGTCCGGAAATGTATCCGTTTTTGCATTCCGGAATTACAATCTTGACCGGAAGTTAAAAACACACAAATATGAAGTTTATGAAAACACAAGATAAAAACACACAAATAAGTGTTTATTGCATCCAACATTATTGTAAATAGAGTTTCGGTATAATAAAACGATTATTGCCTGCACTTGCTAAAGCCCTTCGGAAAACAACACCCCTCGGGTGTACAATTATGATGTTCACCTTAAGTGCAGGCAATAATTATATAATGGTACTCTCCTGTAAATAATGAAAGGATGTAAATGAAGATGACAGACTATCCAATATTACACTGAGAGACAAATGAGGGTTAAATAACAGTTTACAGTAACAACGAATATGAATGTAAATGAACATGACTGACTATCAAACATTACACTTAGACACAGTGATTTCTATTGCTGTTGTACGTTTAAAAGTACACATAAACATTTTCTCGGAGTCCGCACCAATGCCAGCAATAGTAATAATTGACGATGCTGTGACATTTTGTAATATGATTCCTACAGTTGTCTAAACAATATATGGACACATTTTTTGTTTATTACCCGTTACGGAATAATATCTGTATCATTAATTATCACGGATATGTTGTCGTAAGCATTTGTGGTCCTTTTCCCATGCATGACTTATCACTGAGTGTGTAATTTCAGTAACACGACGGGTGCCACTAGTGGAGCAGGAACTGCTCACCCTTCCGGAGAACCTAAGTTCACTCCTGATTGTTAGTGGGGTTCGTGTTGCTTGATCTTTAGTATTATGTGTAGTGTTTTGTAGAGCGTTGTTTGTCCTTTTTCTTTTCCCCATGGTGTTGTCTGTCGTTCATTGATTTACGGCTTCTGATTATCCCTTTGGTATTTTCAAACACGTCTGGTATACCTAATTGAATGTTTTGGTTTGTTTTATAATGACATGTGTCTGCCTTTTAATACAGTGTGTTTGACATACAAACACATTGATTTTCTAACTGATAGCATGCGGTAGATCGAGCCTAACATTTGCATAAGTTGCCTCTTTGCTGAGCACACAGTATTAAAGAGCAAGAACAAATACCGGTTACCCGTGAATTTTTATTCCAATGCTTGCACTATAGAAATACAATTAGGCGTGAAGGTCTAGTACAAAGGGGACATCATCTTCATGTCACCGAAATGTAGACCGTTCTCTCCGTGATATAGCTGAATATTGCTCACTTAGCATTAAGCAACAAACACACATGCACGCACTCACGCATGCACTCATCACTCACGCACGCACGCACTCATCACTCACTCACGCACGCTCGCTCACTCACTCACTCACTCACTCACGATTGATACACTAACAAAAACTTACCGTTATATGATAATCATTATCATCACATGTGTCTAGCTTCCTTGTAAACTTCAGTACAGTTCCGAACGTATCCTCTTTACCTAATAATAAGGAGTAATCCTGGCTGGAATCAATAACAGGAGCATAATGTCCAACAGTGTGACAATCCTGAAGTATAAACAAATAATCAGTCAACAAGATCGAAACGTTGTATTCTATTTACTATTTAAAAATGTATTTCGAGTAAAAACGCAGTAACATATCATATCTGCTAAGAAGAAGAATTATATCTCCCCAAGATGTTCCTGTTGTCTACTTATCTATTTAATTTGAACAATTGTCAAATTTATGATATCTTGCCTATGTATTTTGTATTTTGTTGATTATATGGTTAAATAAAATATATTTTATTGGTACTTGTGTAATGAAAATGTAGAGATACAATTTTGTGCGCATGACGCGTTTAAAGAATAACCTTCATGAAATACGGTCAAGGTCAAATAATCTAAAACCTTTTGTTAGCAAGAAATCCAAATAAGATAGCCAACATGAAGTAAGCAGCGTTATACATTTAGTTCATAATTGTGTGTTTGTTTTTTATCGGAATTATAAAGTTCATAAGGCATTAAAAAGTATGATGTATACATTCAAATAAACCTATGCTAAATCGTATGGTAGTTATAGATTTACATATATAGAGTAACGTCAGTTTTGAAGGTCGAGATAAATATTATCGCTAGTTATGCAGCGAGTCCGATAGGACGAGCAGTATACTAGTGATAATGTATTTCGAAATCTTCAAAATTGACGTTATTGCTTTATCGATACTTATCAACAGTCAACAGGAGTTATCACCAAATTCTCCCAACATTTAAGCGATAATTCCTGTGAAGATGACAAAAGTAAATAAAATTCATCAACACTATTAGTTAGTTAAAATGATTTTTTTTTTAAACATATATCAAATTAGGAACTGTCGTGTCAGTAATATCAACAAACATCGTCCTACAAAAATGTACTTTACACAATTCTTGATAACATCTGCTGAGACGTCATAATTTTTACGTCATAAGGGAGGTCGTGACCTTTGTTTTTTCTAAACCGGAACGTCTCAGTCGGAAAGCAAACCCACGATTTGACCGTTACGCCTATTGATTCTAAAACCACGGTGTCAGGGGGCGACAACCGCAAAAAATTCCCGCTAGGTGCCGCTTTACAAGTCCCGCAACATTTTTCTGGTGTAGGATAAACGTGAAATAAAGTATTAAAAAGACAAAAATGTGATAGAAACGTGATTTCTATAAAATATTTATATATTTTTTTGCAATGACTGGCTATATCAGACAAGCGACGGAAATTGATATTAGTCAAAAACGTGTTTTGAATCGTGCATTCTTGAATGTGTAAAAACACGAGGTTCGGTTTGTTTACATTTTTCGGCCAATGAAAAAGCTGACAGAAATCTATATTAAGACATGAATTCGATAATACAGGAGTGATATAGCATCATCAACCAATAAAAAATGTTCTCTCAATTGGAAATTCCGTCACCCCCAACAGAAATCATTCCTGAAAGATAATTCGACGAGGCATGTTTTGTTTACAATTTTCGCCTTGTTTTAGTGTAAAATTTGCCCATTTTGGTGAACATTTCTTCCTTAAAACACCAATGCCGTATGTATATGTCTGCCTTTTATTAGATTTATTAATATCTTTACATTTTAACCGAAAGTTTACAAGAAAACTGCATTTTCATCAGTTAATTAGGACCCCTCTTTTTTTTCCATCTCAATACAATTTGTTTAGACTCCTTTCCCAATCTGAGTTAGAACAGGTGTCTGCAAGTCAGTATGAAACACATACTTCAGATCAAAATACATGCTAAAATTTACAAGCAAAAAATATGTGAGAAAAATTAACAGACCATTTAGGCATTAAAATATATACTACATAGTGTTGATGTATGGATGGACAAAAATCTTGGTAAATGCTGGGACTATTAAATAGTCCCAGGTAAATGTAAAAAAAAATCCCTATATAATCAACCAAAACCATATTTTAAGTCATTTCTAGATAGATTTTTACAAATTTTACACCTAAACATTCTGAATTGTCTATATTTTGTTTGTTTATTTACTCATTATCTTTATATTGGTTTTTATTAGTTGTGTTTAAATTATGTACAAATACAAATCACTCATAAGAACATAATGAGTAAATAAACAAACAAAATATAGACAATTTCAAATGTTTTGGTGTAAAATTTGTAAAAAAAAAAATCTATCCTGGCCCCTCACCACAAAACTTGAGAATTTACTTTAGTCTGAGAATATCCTCAAATAAGGAAATACTCAATTATATTGGCTGAGTTCCTTATTTGAGAATATTCTCAGACTTAAGTGAATTCTCAAGTTTTGTGGCAACGGGGCCAGAAATGGCTTGTAGAGGTCTGATGATTCTCTAAATGAACTTTCATAAACTGATTACTACTTAACCAAATGTTTATATCACACTTCATTTGACAACTGAACCATGCAGGATTCCCCCTCCCCTGCCCATAAGAATTAAATGGTTGCTCCCTAAGGGTGGTTCTTGATATTCGTTCCTACATGTAGTTTAGGGATGATGTATAGGCACTTGTTTATTTTAACTTAGATGTAACATATAGGAGCAGAACTTGATTTCACAGGTACTAAATTTATGCAGCAGCCAGGTAGCAAAGCATAAAACAATGTCTCATTCACAGTTCTGACTTTTTTCCATTTTCATCTTTGATTTTTTGGGGTTGTTGTTTTTTTTAATTTTTTGTTTCTTTGAATATTGAGCTTTAAATTTCTCTTATTATAACATTTAAACTCAGTGATTTGAGTGAATTTGTTAATTTTAATTGGTTGCTATCTCTCAGTCTGGTGATACTTCATTCTTTTTTTTTCATCTCATTTTCTGTTAAATTACCAGTAATAATTCATTGTACTTAGGATTTTTTCAACATTCATATAATTTATGAACTTTTTACTCTGTTAATTGTTTATGGAAAAGAAATACACTAATGTGTACGGTCATCTGTCAAAAGTATTGCAAAATGTAAAAAAATAAATCCCTATATAATCAACCAAAACCATATTTTTTTCAAAAAATTATCGTGAAATCATTTCTGGATAGATTTTTAACAAATTTTACACCAAAACATTCGGAATTGTATATATTTTGTTTGTGTATTTGCTCATTATCTTTATATGAGTGGTTTTTATTTGTGCTTTTTTTTTTCATGATTGTTAATTTTTAGGATTTATTTTTAATTGAAATACATAGGAAAATCAAAGTCAATTTTTATTTGTTGTTTTTAAAGTATGTACAAATAAAAATAACTCATAACAACATAATGAGTAAATAAGCAATCAAAATATTGCCAATTTGTTTTGGTGTAAAATTTGTTAAAATCTATTCAGAAATGACTTCACAATAATTTTTGAAAAAATATGGTTTTGGTTGATGTAGTTCTAAATTTATTTTTTAGAAAAACGAAAATTCATACGGAGTTATCTTTCTTGACTGACAATTTTTCTGAATCTGAATAATTTTCGGCACTAAAAGCTGACAGAAACTCTTATTAATGAATAAAAACGTATACCAGAGAAACATTTCGTTTATTTAACCTAGCGCAGTGGGAAGTTTGGGACTGTCACTCTACTGCAAACTTAATATATTTGCATTTTATTTCAAAGCGATGGTACGGAGTTATCTGTCTTGACTGACAATTTTTCGGCACTAAAAGCTGACAGAATTTTTTATTAATGAATAAAAACGTGTACCAGAGAAATATTTCGTTAAATAAATATATAACATAGCGTAGTGTGAAATTTGGGAATGTCACTCTACTGCAAACTTAATATATTTG
>MJUT01004116.1:171010-193306 GCA_002080005.1 Gigantidas platifrons | reverse complement strand
TGCTTTTTCTTATTACCCCTTTGGAGGGCCCGGGCGGCTCAATGAGTCAGGTAGTTGGATTACCTAACAACACATACAAGCCTGTCACCAATACGGCATGGGTTTGCGCCCGGCATTGTAAATTACAAAAAAGGGTGCACTCTACTCGCAGCCGCAAGTGATCAAGTTTACCAATTGCTTGCACATGGTCGGTGATTCTCTCCGGGTACTCCGGCTTCTTCCACCACTAAAGCTGGTCGCCATGACATAGCTGAAAATGGCGTTAAACACAATAAATAAATAAATCAATCAATCAATTACTCCTTCGGTATCTTCAACCTTTTCTTGTTCCAGGAACATGGCCGCGTACACTCAATTAGAGATCTCTTTTATATATTGTTCATCGCGCTATGAGATCATAATTCTCATTGTTTACCTTCAGATGAATGGAAAATCTTTTTTTTTTTTAATTTAAATCATATCATATTCAAATATTCACATTAGGGAGCAATCTTCTTGAATGTTTATTTAAGCAATGAATCATCAAAATTTATACACAGCTATGAAACCGTGGCATTTTTCTCTTTTCAATAACATAAGATAAACTTAAATATTGATATGAAAATTTTGTACTATATTATAAACAGGAACATACGCTGAATTAAACATATATGATTGCTCTATTATAAGCAATGGGATTGGGCACAATTTATAACAACATTATAAAATCCCTCTCCCAACAATTTACAACATAGCATAATACATGGCAAAACTCAATAAAATAAATATTAGAACAATGGATAAGTGAAAGTAACCTTTTACAAAAAAGACAAAATAGATTTTACAAAGAAGATGGGAAACAAAGAACTAGTGAAAGTAACAACTGCAACAATCAATCAAACCTATGACTATTATGCATAAACGTTTGAACTGCTATAAAAATATCAACGTATATTGTCAACAAATATGTAATCTATTTATACGAGCTTTAGAATCAGGAAGAAAAGCTAGTCTCTTGGGCACTTTTCTTGCCTGTTTTACAGCAAGCAATAATAATTGCTATATTTACCGACAATGCACTCATATACTGTTTATCCTACAATGTCTATAAGTCTAAAACAACCATCAAATTGTCTGAAAAGAGCAGAAACTGTTTTCAGTGGTGTCCTCTATCACGCTCGCGCTTATGCTGCTCCCGTTTCGCACATAATTATACACCAGCATTTTCTACTACTGAGCGGATGCTACCCACCAGCAGAGATATTGGCGAAATATTTTCAGAAATTAGTTGTGTTGCTGTGATGGGATGTTCTACTTCAGTTAATGTTAAGAGTGAATGAGTGATTACTGTTTAGCGTAAAATAAACATGTTTTTTCCCTCAGCTATATCATGGGTAAAACATGTTATATTTCAATGAGATGGTGATGGGGGCAGGTTTGTACTAGCCAAAGACGTTTGGTTTGCTGTTCATAGAGCTAGCTCACTGACTCCATAGTCCGCGAGTTGACATGTAGCTCCACTCGGACACATTATCCTGATTCAGAGCAAACCCGTCTTTAATGTAGCCCCTTAATGTTGCATGCTTAGAGAAGAAGCAATAAATACCAATTTCATAGTCTTTGATTTGACTTGTCAGTGACTCAAACCTACGATCTACCACTCTTGAGGCGCGCATGCTAACTATTACACCGCCGATGCTGATTGCAGCTTGTACTAGACAAACACGCTTGGTTGGCTTTTTATGGAGCTATCTCACTGACACAACAGTCGCTCCACTCGAAGATATTATTATGATTTAGAGCCAATCAGTCTTCGATGTTACTCCTTAACGTTTCGTGCTAACCGGAGAAGGACCAAATACAAGTTTCAAAGTCTTTGATTTAACCTGTCAGGTGCTCAAACTCACGATCTATCTCTCTCGAGGCGAGTACGCTAACTATTACACCGCCGATGCTGTTTTTGTTTATTTTATGTGACGAGTTATAGACTTCCCGGTCCTTTCGTCATTCGTGACGTATCATCGGGTTTGTAACTAGATTAACACGACGGGTGCCAGTAGAGGAGCAGGAACTGCTTACCCTTCCGGAGCACCTGAGTTCACCCATGGTTTTTAATGGGGTTCGTGTTACTCGATCTTTAATTTAATGTGTAATGTCTTGTAGATCGTTGTTTGTCTTTTTGCATTTTTTTCTTTTGGCCATTGTGCTGTCTGTTCTTCGATTTACGAATTCTGATTACCTCTTTCGTATCTTCAAACTCTTCTTACACCGCAGACACTGTTTTTGTGTATTTTCTGTGACGAGTCAATCTGCTGACAAATGACTAATAAAGAGGAGACGTTGACTTTTGTTAACGTTGAGAAATATTTCTGATCAATCAGCTAACACCGTTTAGGAGTAATATATTAATTTCTTCATCAAAATTCCTATCTATTGTATGAGCTTGTAAATACCCACTTATTAATATTTTCAGACCTATCAACTTTCTGATTTCTTTTCTTATTTATATTGTCCTATGTCGTCCACAGTTTTCATTTATACTTCAAAAGATATTAAATATTGAAATTGAAATCGTAGCGTTACATTAATACCTGAATAATAATACCATGAGTTTGATTTGATGTAAAAGAAATTGTCTTTTTCATAACTTGAAAAGAGGCAATGTTAAAGTAATCAGGCATTTAAGGAACAATCAAATTTATGACTTTCTGTTCCGTAAGCAATATTAATGGTTTTCATATTACACGTCTACAAAATGTAAATAATACTAAATTAAACAGCAATTTCCATAATATATCAGGGGTCATTACCGACAATGGACCGGGTTATACTTGTAGCCCACACCTTCGTAGTTTCTCACATATATAAATAATTTGCTGCTTTTACAGACACACAGCACGTGGATTGAAGGCGTAAGTAGACATTTGTTTATTATATCTTACCATACAGACCATTTTTCTTAGACTAAAACCAGAAATAGATTGCCTAGAATCGAAAATTAGTAAACGCATTCTACATTATTATATAAATGCATTTTATTTTTAATATACGCCACTTCTAAGCGTTAGGACATCCTGGTGAGAATCCCAGGGTGTTGAAATAGGACCTAGTTTCTCAGCTTCGAGTACAACCCATACGAAACATGGGACCTCTAGTTGTAAGGGGCGAATCACAACATATCCTGGATGGGATGGTATGTAAACGAGTCCCTCGTTTATGAAAAATGTCACGCACCTGTTTTAAGTAACACGACGGGTTCCATTAGCGGCACAAGAACCATTTACCCTTCTGGAACCACTAGGTTCACAGAGGCGGATCCAGGAGGGGGCACCCCCCCTCCCTTAAATTGGAAAAAATATGTTTTGTTTGCGTAAAATCGTGATTTTTCACACGAAATATCCCAAAAGTTTTCGCGCCTTGCTCCGTTCGGCCATATTTTTTTTTAGTGCGCCCCCCCCCCCCCCTTCCAATCCTGGATCCGCCCCTGGTTCACCCCTGCTTCTTTACGGGTTCATGTTGTTCAATATATAGTTTTCTGTTAACCATTGCTTTGTTGTTGTTTTGCTTTTTTTATGAGTGGGGTTTCTTTTTCCGTTTGCCAAAAAGTACAGTCATTGATAAAATAAAATCACATATCTGTTTAATCTTCTAGCTGACTCTTATATCATTAATGTCTCTCAGTACAGATCTAGGTACATTGTACTAAACAATTTCAATTACATGTAAGTTGCTGTTAAATCCAGGACTCTTTACTAGGATCTTACTATATGAATTGCTCTCTGGGAGACATTTTGCTTCATGTACAAATAAAAACCACTCATATAAACATAATGAGCAAATAAACAAACAAAATATAGACAATTCCGAATGTTTTGGTGTAAAATTTGTTAAAATCTATCGAAAAATGACTTCACAATATTTGTTTTGAAAAATATGGTTTTGGTTGATTATATAGGGATTTTTTTTACATGCGCCAATACTTTTGGCCACATACTGTACATTACAACTATATAATGTGTTATTTTTCATGTAAATTATAAGCAAACGGAAGTATACATAATTTGTATTTTTATGAGATAGCTTTCCATGAAAACATGCTCTGTTTTAATTGATAATGTTATAACAAAAAGATGTCTTTGTTTAAAATCAGTAGAAAACAGGGTGAAAAATATTCCAAAAGAAGTATTTTCCTGTGTATTATGTTGTTGTTTTTCCTTCCTTGTTATATCACTTACTGAATTATGAGTCATTCACGAGAGAAACATTTTCTGTCTGATAATTAGAGTAATACTGGCTATACAAAACATTAGATCTAAAGGCAGTATACATAATACTTTAGATCAAAACGTCAAATATACAAAATATCAGAAAAACCAGAAAATACCAAAATTTGTGGTTCGTTTATGGTGTTTAACGCTAATTTTAACAATAAATCATCTTTTATTAAACTTTATCACATAATGTTCCAAAATGTGTGATGCCGGTTGTACCATTATATGTTTTATAAGAAGAGTTTGAAGATACCAAAGGTGTAATCAGAATCCGTAAATCGAAGAAGAACAGACAACACAATGGCCAAAAGAAAAAGTACAAAAGGACAAATAACGATCTACACAACATACACATAAAACTAAAGATCGAGTAACACGAACCCCACTAAAAACCGTGGGTGAACTCATGTGCTCCGGAAAGGTAGGCACGTATATAGAACAGAAATACGTTTGTTTCTTTACTTTTTAACTTTCTAGATCTAACTGTTTTTTGTTGGTTATTTTTCCTATTTCGGCATGCGCATCAATGTTTAATTTTGTTTGAACCAAAATTCCTTCCATTTACAACTTTCTCTATTCTGATTTTCATTGTGGGTAATTGTCTAATACGTAATATACATTAAAAGTTGTTAACTTTATGATCGTTTTAAAACCTGTCAAGTAGAAACGAACGTCTTATAAACACTCATCTTATCATATCAACACCAGATAAATAATATAAAGTCTTCATTTAAATATATGTATATCTGTCAAGTCACTTAGCACTCCAAACCAAGATAGTATTGGAAAATTTGAAAAGTACTTTTATTTTATATTTATTTTCAGAACGTGTGATAATGTCATGGTCTATGATATATGCTGGGTGAAGAGAATGTCGAGACATTGTTAATTGAGTTACAATTCTGCATTATAACGTTTTTCTTGATGTGTTTTAATAGCTGTGTGTATGATGGTGAGGAACGTAATTATTTTTCTGAAACGATGTCTAAAGAGTGGATGTATGATAATGCTATCATGTTTCATTTTGTATTTCCTTTTCAAATCAATGGCGGAAACGGAAGTCGTATCTCAACGGGACATGCGCAATCAATTTACATCATTTGAAGAAGATACTACTACTACTGTCGGCTATATAACAACAACTGAAGAAATGGCTACAACGGAGACAGAAAATGAACAATTTCATCAATATTCATTTAATTATATTCACATTCCTCCTCAAATATGTGAGTTAGATGGAGGTATTATGGATCCATTTCTGGTAATTGTTGTCAAGTCAAGTGTGATGAATATTGGACATAGGGAAGCCATTCGTTCCACTTGGGCAAAATTCAAAAATCCTAATATTAAGCTCGTTTTCTTGTTGGGATATTCTGTTTTGATTAAACAGTATATTAACATGGAATATAATTTATACAAAGACATTGTACAACAAGACTTTGTTGATGATTATTTTAATAACACGTTAAAAACAATTATGGGATTTGATTGGGTGGTCACTCACTGTCCGAAATCTAAATTCGTGTATTTCGTGGATGATGATTATTTTGTGAATCTTCCAAAATTACTGGATTATTTAGACTTAAATATAAAGAGGAAAACGAAAAATCTGATAGCAGGTCATAAATATATAAGAGCTATCCCCAGGAGAAAAAGAGATAGCAAGTGGTTTGTGTCATGGGACGATTATCCCAATAAAACATGGCCGCCATATTTGAGTGGGGGTTCGATGATAATGGACATGTCTGTAGCTAAACGTATAAGAGAGAAAATACCTTACACCAAACAGATATTTATAGATGATGTGTTCTTAGGCATTGTGGCTAAATCGTTAAATTTAGAACTTTGGAATGAACGGAAGTTCTCTGTTCATTATGTATCAGATAAATTGGGAAGTTTATTTTCTGCTCATAGATTTGGACCTCCACATAATTTAATATCAGAATGGAAAAAAGTTAGATGTAAACATGTAAAATTATTTCAGCGATTGTATGGTGTACCACAGTGTTAAAATTGATTATGACGGTAAAAACAGTATTACAAATTCTAAAATCAAAACATTTCTGTATACCTTTACAATCGTCAAATGAACATTACTGTACGTTTTAACTTCAGATATTTTCCTTTTATATACATTACGATATCAATGATTATATTAGATACAATTATCAACATGTCGAATAAAACTAAATGAAAAATCCAAGTTTTTCGTGATATAATTTTTTTTTTTAAATCACATCAAAATATTTGGTTTGTAGTGTCTAACTTTTATGGGTTATCTCCCTTGCTTCAATAAACGGAATTCCATTTTAAATAATACATAAAAATATAAGTTGAGATATTCTCTCACCCACAATTAATTCCCAAATCATGTAATTATTAATAAACCTAATAATCTCCTCCCTCAGTGGTGGCCCCCCGATATAGTAGTACATGTAGTAATCAGTTTGTCCGCTGCGTGGTACAATCGCCCCAGAAATTGTCGTCTGTTTGGTTGTACCGGACGAATCAAACACACGAAAAGCTCTTACATGAGTGTTTTCAGGGGCGGATCCAAGGGGGGGCGCACCCGGCGCGCGCCCAACTCCCTAAAATTGGAAAAAAAATATGATTTTTTTTGCGTAAAACGTTAATTTTTCACACGAAATATCCCAAAAATGTTCGCGCCTCCCTCCGCTCGGCGCGATTTTTTTAAGTGCGCCCCCCCCCTAACTTGAAATCTTGGATCCGCCCCTGGTTTTGTACATGGAGAATGTCACAATCCTTGTACTGCATGTAGCATCTTCTAATGAACAAGGAGGCGTGGTGATCGTGATTGTATGGCAGTTGGATTTACAACTACCTATGCAATCAGTGTATATAACCACTAACGTTGTGAGTTCGAATCCCGTTCATGGCGAGGTAACATTATTTTAACATTTATCAGTGACTTACGACAGGTCAGTGGTTTTCGCCGAGTACTCCGGTTTCCTCCACCAATAAAACTGACCGCCGTGATATAAATGAAATATTGTTGAAAGTAGCGTTAAACACAATAACCGTTATCCTAGTAATCAATATTTCGCTGTAGTAGTTGATGGCTGGTTGCAAAGCACTACATTACGACCATTTTCATCCTCTCCCTTGTTACTTGTGACCATCAAAACATATAGTGGGCCCGGGTGGCTCAATGAGTTAGGTCGTTGGATCTAACAACTCATACAAGCCTATCACCAATACGGCGTGGTTTCGCATCCAGCTTTGTAAATTACAAAAAAGGATGCACTCGACTCGCCACCGCAAGTGATAAAATTTACCAGTTGCTTGCCAAGGGTCGGTGGTTCTCTCTCTCTCTTCCTCCACCACTAAAAATGGTCGACATGATATAGCTGAAATATTGCTGAAAGTGGCGTTAAACACCAACATTCAAAACATATAAAGGCCCACACCAGGCTATCTTGTACGTACGTGATGAATTATTTGTAGACCTGTTTTCATCATGCATATAACTCAAAAACAAAATATTGGGTACTACAATTATATTGGTCAATTTTCAATGACATTCCGACATTGTGTTTTTGTTTTGTTTTCCCCTTTCATTTTATCATAACCATTCGGGTCATAATAGAGGTACAATATATAAAAAAACTGCCGCTTTTCAGTTATATGACATGTTTAGTTTTATGAGTAGTGTTATGTAGACCGTTGTTTGTCCTTTTGTACTTTTTTTACGCCATTGTGTTGTCTTCGATTTACGGATTTTTATCACCCCTTCGGTACCTTCAAATTCTTCTTTGTGTAAGTTAATATTAGACAATAATTACATTACTTCCGTTTTTCATTGAAATGTTACAATTAGTTTAGTTTAATAATATTTTATTGTACATAAACAATAGGATTGGACAGCAAGTTATACCAACTTATATGAAGTCCTCTCCTTACAAAATATACACATGAATTAATGACAGCAAAACAAAACACAAACAATAGACATTTACAATTTTGACACTGATAAGAAGAAAGAAAGAAGCACAAGTGAAAAAGTGAAAAAAAAGTGAAAAAAGAAAACAAAGAAAACAAATTGCTGACCTAGCCCTAAAATCTTTTTGATTGATTTATAAAAGTTCGAACTTTTCCAAATATTTTGGAGTTGACGTCATAACTATACTTATCGTTCCCAAAGAGCAAAGTTTCAATATTGATACTAATATCGTCGCAATTACTAAGAAGTGTTCTTCTTTCGTTCAGGTATAAAGGACATTCCAGAAAATAATGTATGGCATCTTCAAAAGAAGCACCGCAATTACATTTAAAATTGTTTATTATATGTACTTTTGACAGATCGGCATTGAGTGAGCTGCATTGGTGTCTAAGTCTAGTATGTAATATATTTAATTTCCGTGGGCCTTCATTATAATACTTTGGGGTTTTATAGATATCAACTTTCACTCTATGTTACAATATGATTGGTTATGAAGTGGTCACATGATTATAAAAGAGATGTTTCAAATCCCAATGAAACTCAAACCAGAACTTGCACGTGCCTCCATGACGACGTCAGATGTAAACAATCAATGGCGTAGTAATTTCCAACAGCAAATAATATAAAACAAATAAAATTCACAACGAAAAATTCAACTATATTAAATGTTGGTGTGATTTAAATATAGTTATAAGAATTGAATGAATTCTTTTGAAGTTTCAATGGGTATGGAGGCGTTGATCGAACTACATTTTCAACGTGAAGCGCTATCACGCTTCATTGAAAATGTACTTCGGTCAACGCTTCCATACCCCTATGAAACTTCAAAAGAATGCATTCAATTCTTAATTGATTCACGCTTTATTTGTCATTAAAAGGGGAGGTCATCATAGAAGAGTCCTATTATTCTCTTTACATTTGACATGACTTTTTATGGTTTGGTATGTTTAAAGTCAGGGAGGTGTTCGTTTTGTTGACATAGAAGAAATTGATTACCATCGCTATCTTTTGTTTGTTTCTGAATCATATTGTACAATAGCTGTTGTTCTGTTTATGCATGTCATGTATACCAATGAAATATACTTATACATTTTGTATATCACAACGTGAATTTTCTTTTTTATAACCATTCCTACAAAGATTAAGATCAAATTAAATCGTGCTTTCGGTTTGTTTGTTTGTTTGTTTGTTTGTTTGTGCTTAACGCCACTTTCAACAATATTTCAGTTAGATCGTGGCGGTCAGTTGTATTGGTGAAGGAAACCGGAGGACCCGGAGAAAATCCCCGAGCTGTCGCAAGTAACGGACAAACTTTATCACATAATGTTGTACACCTCGGCCTGATCGAGATTCGAATGCACAACATCAGTGATGATAGGCATTGATTGCATAGGTAGTTGCAAATCCAACTACCAGATGATCACGGCAACGACTGACGGCCCCTCGTGCTTTCGTACGATAGGATTGATACCTGAAAAGTTTACAGACAGACAGACATAAAGCGATTATATTGAGCAAAATACCGTATTATGTGGCGTAAATGTGACAGAAACTACTTAAATATGCACGATACACGAAATAGATTTAACCTTTATGAACATTTATGAGATTTAGAATATCCTGTTATAAACCTAATAATAACACAAGTATTACTATACATTTTCATTGATGAGATATTCGTCCGATTCTCTTCAAAATTTACAGAAGAGTGAACATCTATGTTAATTTATAGAACACACCCAAATATTTCTACCATACTATAATGTATAAATTATATCATAACAGGTCATTCACAGGAAAACAAATTATAAATGAACAAATTGGAAAAATACACATGGTAGAAATTTTCTTTACAATAATTCTTCAATGCTTCAAAATGAAAGCAAAATTACAAAAGACGATTCGCTTAGAATAAATTTGGCTCGGAAATAAATACCCTCTGCAGCTCAATAAGTACTTAACATTTTTGGTACCCCTTTAAATTATACGGTAAAAGTATCCCAATTACAACACACAGTGACATTAAACACCCTTTCATTTGTACAATGATTCCTTTCGATTCATGTTTGAATTAGGAACATGAAAAGAGATAAAAACATCAGAAGTCAATGCACAAATATGCCACCAAATGGTTAATTGAAATGGTAAAACATAAAGGAACTATTTCTTCAGAACAAATAACTCATAGCTAGTTAGAAAATATTCCTGTTGGTTAAAGAAACTGTCGTAGCAAACGTTAATTTTATTATAATATCCCTCCGCTTGTCTGTATTTTCAATACAATGATAACTTTTAGTTTTTAACTTATGTTATATATTTTAAGTGTTGACACAACTACTTGACATATCAATCACTTTTTCCCTTTTGTAACGGTTTTCTTCACCGGTTTAGATATTTTCCTGTTTGTTTGTTTTGGCGCCACTTTTGTAAGTCGAACACATTTGCACATCACGAGAATTGTAAGCATCAAAATGAAAAAGATTGCTAACATGTCAAGCGCTGCGATGATCATGACAATCACTTCCCAAAATGGGTAATCACTGTCCGAAATAACAAGCGGATAAATAAATATAAACAGTGCATTTACAAATGATGTCAGTTTAAAAATGATAAAAATCTTCGTCCAGTGTCTTGAAAGCGAGGCTTTAGAACAACATTCAATGAATGTGATGTAAACCACAAAACAAGCTATAGCAAGAAGGTACGCTCCAAAAAGGAAATTTACAAACCAACTGTCGAAATTTATCCCTCCTTGATCGATACTGATCGCAACGATTTCAATCCCATCAACAAAATATCCAAGCCATATTCGAGCTACGTAAATAACTTTTTTGTTGTATTTGTTAAATAATTTAGCGAAATGTGATATAATCATGAATACTAAGTCTGTCATATCAATAAGCTCTGGATTCTCTACGTATTCTGAGGCTGAATCTCCACATGGCAACACAATAGATTTCATTTGAAACTCCATTTTATATAAGTCTTTCCGTTAATTTAATTGTTTACTTTATAAAATCAAATAAACCTATCAACATTATTTTTTCAATAACACATATGCAAAATGACTTAACATTATGGCTATTTTTTAATAAAAAACACAAATTTACAACTACATCTTTGTTGTCTAAAATCGTGTTAGTATTTTGTGCATGATATCGGGTGTTTTTTATGTGGGAGAATAACAAAAAGTAATTGTATTTAATCACACCTGGTATTAACAGATGTATGACTATACATATTAAATAATGATTTATTGTATTCGATAACACTTTCAATACAAATAAAAACAAACATAGTTTTAGAGTCATTGTGATTTTCAATAAATACATTCATTCATTTAAAGGGGAAATTGCCTTTCGTTTTGATGAAATATACTAAAAGCATAAACTTCATATGGAATTCAGCTTCAAGTTCTGACCAAAGCCATACTGCTTGTGTTTTTTTCTACATCGGAAAAATCTAAATTTATAATATGCCAAGATTCTTTTTAGCGCTTCTTATGTATTGAAACAGAAAAGATTTAAAGCGCTTTTTCTTTAAAATTATAAATATTACAAAGACCTTGTGGCTGTGATGAAGGGGGCTATTTATCTGTGAATTCCTAGTCACATAGGAATGTACCAGTGGCTGGTCAGAGGGATACTTTGGGTGATCCAAGAATTAAATGTTCTATACGCATGCGGGTGCATTTTAAACAATGCATATTTTTTTAGCTATAAAATCATGGCAAGATGAAGCTACATTTTGATGTGATTGATGATGATGTCCGCTTTGTACACTTAGTTGGATATTTATATTGCTTACTCCACAGGGACACAGTATTCTGATTCCGAAACACAACCAATGTTTAGTCTTACTCACTCAACTTGTTCTTTCCTGAGAAGCAACAAATACAAAATATATAAGGAGTAATCATAATCCGTAAATCGAAGGACAGACAACACAATGGACAATAGTTAGAAGATACCAAAGGTGTAATCAGAATATGTAAATCGAAGACGAACAGACAACACAATGGCCAAAAGAAGTGTTTGAAGATACCAAAGGAGTGATCAGATTCCATAAATCGAAGGCCAGACAACACAATGGCCAAAAGAAGTGCTTGAAGATACCAAAGGAGTAATCAGAATTCATAAATCGAAGGCCAGACAACACAATGGCCAAAAGAAGTGCTTGAATATACCAAAGGAGTAATCGGAATCCATAAATCGAAGGACAGACAACACAATGGACAAAAGAAGTGCTTGAAGATACCAAAGGAGTAATCAGAATCCGTAAATCGAAGGACAGACAACACAATGGTCAAAAGAAGTGCTTGAATATACCAAAGGAGTAATCAGAATCCGTAAATTAAAGGACAGACAACACAATGGCCAAAAGAAGTGCTTGAAGATACCAAAGGAGTAATCAGAATCCGTAAATCGAAGAAGAACAGACAACACAATGGTCTAGAGTTAGAAGATACCAAAGGAGTAATCATAATCCTTATATCGAAGGACAAACAACGATTTGCAAAACATACACATACAACTAAAGATCGAGTAAACGAACCCGCTAAAAACCGGGGTGATATCAGGTGGCTCGACCGCGGTTCAAATCCATGATCTACTGCCCTCAAAGCTTCAAATCCATGATCTAACGCCCTCAAAGCTTCAAATCCATGATCTACCGCCCTCAAAGCTTCAAATCCATGATCTACCGCCCTCAAAGCTTCAAATCCATGATCTACCGCCCTCAAAGCTTCAAATCCATGATCTACCACCCTCAGAGCTTCAAATCCATGATCTACCGCCCTCAAAGCTTCAAATCCATGATCTACCGCCCTCAAAGCTTCAAATCCATGATCTACCGCCCTCAAAGCTTCAAATCCATGATCTACCGCCCTCAAAGCTTCAAATTCATGATCTACCGCCCTCAAAGCTTCAAATCCATGATCTACCGCCCTCAAAGCGAGCATGCAACCATCACACCAAGGATGTGTTTAGTATATTTCAAATGAAGAGCAACAACTTGATTGTATTCTATGTGAATTGTTCTATATCATAGAACATGGCTGACAGTATGGATGTGAACATGTATTTGTGGTATCTGTACGAGCATATATTAAACTGATTTGTCTACAATTGTGGAAGGAGTGGAATTTTAAGTAAGCGGTAGAGAAAACCGAAAGGCCAGATATGCGGTGTTAGTAAAACCCGAATGTTGTACCTGCCTTACAAGACAATACTGTGTACGTAACGTCGTCAGGTCAGACCTGTTTATACTGGACGACGCTCGAGCCCGTTTACTATTGAGTCAAAAGGAATTCATTTGCAGGGTAAGATAAAAGATTTGTTTTATATTTCTACTATTTTTGGTGTCTTCTTTCCGTCTACGATCAGTAAACGCGGATGTATAAATTTGACATAGTTTCATCTGCTGCAGTATACAACCCCAACAAAATGGGTGTCGGTTATATTAGTGGCTTATGTATGGAACGTATCACTCGCCGCCTTACACATAAAGAACAACTTAAGTAGCTCCTAATGAGTAATTCATTGTTCTGATTGATTGCTGGTGGTCCATTGCTATGGTTTTTTTTTAAATTCCCATCCAATTACACATCATGTAATGCCTGTGGCAGACTAAATTCCCATCAATACGCACATACCAGTGTCATAATATTAACTACCAATTTATTGTTGGCAATCATAAACATTGATATACAACACCAATTTGCAAATTACTACACCTAAAACTAAAGATTTAATAACACGAACTCCACTACAATTTCATTGGACAATACCTGGCCAATGGCAGCAAGAAGATCAGGTTCCTATACATATAGGCAGTGCTTATTTAGATAAAGAGAGGCCTTAGCCTTTTCCACTTGTGAGGCCCCTCCAAATTCCCAACCTTCACGACTGGAGGAAGATGGAAGTATGTTTAATAAATTTCAATAAAAGTGAGGATGACGAGGGGTGTTTAAAATTCTGCAATATTCTGAAATGGAGTGCAACTGTGTAAGGACAATTAATGAAGGGTTGTGTAGAAAGTACAGTACGTTTTGACAGAATAGTGGTGAAAGTCCAATAAAAGTGTTAAAATAGTATACTCCTTGGCCCCATATATTTTGAGGCCCTAGGCTTCAGCCTATCGAGCCTATAGGTAAATCCGGCATTGTATATAGGTTTTTGTACACGTGAAACCCCACATTGAATGAAGAACATGTTGTTTACTTTATTTATTAATTGTTAAACAAAATCGGCACCAAGCACATCAGATTATATCAAAGTAATTCAGCAGCCTAAAATATGTGTAGTGGTACACCATGGATCAGACTGTTTTCATCTACGTTATTTGTGCATCCAGAATGAGGTGACTGCACCCTTGCAATGTACATAGCAAACTGACCTAGGAACGACCATTAAACTTGCAGGGGGTATGTTTTTCTTTTTAATTTCTGTCACCAAAAGTTATAGAAAATAAATTAATAGGTCTACAGAAAGATGGACAAAATAATATGAAGGTGAAATATGAAATGAATATGAAAATCCCCCCCCCCCTAAAAGATAAATGGTCGGTCCCTAACTGACGTCATACATGATGAATTATTGTTCAGACCTATGCATTATTTTATCTCCGGAATATCATTTTTTGCAGCTCAATTTTATCAATAAAAGAACAGTTTCTAAAAATAGTCGGAATAATGTTTATTTGAAGTTTTGTACAGCCAAATAGCTTTATATGTCTTAAATCTGGGCAGATCTTTGTAATGTGTGTTATTGTTGTGTCTTCAACATTAGACGACATATTTAAATTTATGGAAATAATGTGAGAATGTTTACTATTTTCAACACGGCTACCATTGTCAACAGTGCTGTTTATTCTTGTGGATTTACAAACTGGCTGTGGATGTTCTGCCGAGTTTTCAATAGTTATTCCATAGATTGAAATGCAATTTGTCACACTCATGTGTTTTAGGCACGTACAAGATGTAAGTATTCTCATTAGAACAGCAGACGTTATACTTCCATTTCCGTTCAAGAATATTTCCCGTAGCGACAATGACAATGCAACGTTCATGCTAATAGTGTTCCTTTCTGAGAGCCATGATTTCGAGACATTTTGACAGTGTGAAATATCGAGTTTTACCAGCTGTGGACATTTTTGTAAAATGGTTGTAATTGCATCATTCTCTATACCGTTACTTTTTTTAACATTCAATGTCTTTAAACTGACACAATGATCAGCTATCTTGTGGATAGATCTTCTAGTAAGAGAGGGGATGTTACTAATACTAATATGCTCTAGTCTGACACAGTTTTCAGCCAAATAACTTAAACCTGTATCGGTTATCCGATGACAGTTACTAATATTTATAACCTTAAGATGAGGACACGCGTCCGATATAATTTGTAGTGCTATGTCCGTTATCGATGTATAAGGCAATCCGAATTCTGTAAGTTGGCATTTTCTTGTAAGTGAGAGAAACGCGTCATCAGTGATATTTAGATTGCAGATGTACAGTTCCAATGAAGTCAAAATATTACAATTTGTTAAAAGATAATTCAGGGATTCGTTGTCAATGTTATATAAGTGTATTCTTATTTTTTGTAAATTCTCCATTTCATTCAATGTCACTATTGAGTCTCGAAAGCTTGAACATGGTCCATTATATTTCCATGATAGTGTGTCGATCGTAAGGTCAGAAAAAGCGGAAAGTATCATATCATTGTCCGTAAAAGACTCGAATGTTACTTTTTCAAGACGTGGATAACGAAGATTAGGTTCCTCCAGTATTGTTGTTGTTTGTCCAAATAAAGACGTCAAATTCAGTTGTTTCAAAGTTAAAAACTGCCATATATCTTTATTAAATATTGTTTGTAACAGCCGCGGGGCTACCGTAAGGGTTTTAACATGATCCTGAATATGTTTTAAATTGGAAACCATGGCGGCCTGGATCGACTTTTCTTTATATTTAGTTAGATCAATTGTATGCCATAAGTCACCTGAATATGACAGTTTGTACCATCGGGCACATACCCTACGTACATTAAGAATTACTTCTTTTTGTGGCACATACGAAAATATCTCCAATAACATGTCATCTGGTACTGTATTCATCGTTACCTGCAAAATAAGTGAATTATATTGACAGTTATCATATATTTATAGTTGATCATGCATTTTTTCTTTGAGCACACATAAAATATGCTTAAACTAATGGGCCATTCGCATTAGTAGGTCTGCATTGCTCGATCTTTAGTTTTCTGTGTAATGTTTTGTAGATCATTGTTTGTTTTAGTGGAGGTTCGTGTTACTCGATCTTTAGTTTTCTGTGTAATGTTTTGTAGATCATTGTTTTAGTGGAGGCTCGTGTTACTCGATCTTTAGTTTTCTGTGTAATGTTTTGTAGATCATTGTTTGTTTTAGTGGAGGCTCGTGTTGCTCAATCTTTAGTTTTCTGTGTAATGTTTTGTAGATCATTGTTTGTTTTAGTGGAGGTTCGTGTTACTCGATCTTTAGTTTTCTGTGTAATGTTTTGTAGATCATTGTTTGTTTTAGTGGAGGTTCGTGTTACTCAATCTTTAGTTGTATGTGTAATGTTTTGTAGATCATTGTTTGTTTTATGTTGGGTTCGTGTTACTGGATCTTTAGTTGTATGTGTAATGTTTTGTAGATGGTTGTTTGTTTTAGTGGAGGTTCCTGTTACTGGATCTTTAGTTGTATGTGTAATGTTTTGTAGATCATTGTTTGTTTTAGTGGAGGTTCCTGTTACTGGATCTTTAGTTGTATGTTTAATGTTTTGTAGATCATTGTTTGTTTTATGTTGGGTTCGTGTTACTGGATCTTTAGTTGTATGTGTAATATTTTGTAGATCATTGTTTGTTTTAGTGGAGGTTCCTGTTACTGGATCTTTAGTTTTCTGTGTAATGTTTTGTAGATGGTTGTTTGTTTTATGTTGGGTTCCTGTTACTGGATCTTTAGTTGTATGTGTAATGTTTTGTAGATGGTTGTTTGTTTTATGTTGGGTTCCTGTTACTCAATCTTTAGTTGTATGTGTAATGTTTTGTAGATGGTTGTTTTATTGGAGGTTCCTGTTACTCAATCTTTAGTTGTATGTGTAATGTTTTGTAGATCATTGGTTGTTTTAGTGGAGGTTCGTGTTACTCGATCTTTAGTTGTATGTGTAATGTTTTGTAGATCATTGTTTGTTTTAGTGGAGGTTCGTGTTACTCGATCTTTAGTTTTCTGTGTAATGTTTTGTAGATGGTTGTTTGTCCTTTTCTCCTTTTACATTGTGTTATTTTATTGTCGTACATCTTCAAGTTATCGTTCCTGATTACCTATTTTGATATCTTCATTATATCCTTTCAATAGTTGACAATATCATAAATTATAGCTAGACTCTTTACTAAAACTTGATATAATTGCTAAAAATAAATATTGTAGATATAAATTAAGAGATAAATCATGGAAGCCAGAATGTGTTGAGAGTTTTAACATGGATTGACGGATATTAGTGTTTTATACCGAGCCAGAAGCGAGGGATAAAATTACTAATATCCGCCAATCCATGCTAAAACTCAAAACACGTTCTGGTTTCTATGATTTATTTCGATTCTGATATGTCTAAGAGTACAAATACGGTAGTATACTTTGATTGGAAGACGGTAATTTATACATACTCTTGCGGAAAATGTCGCACACAATTTATGTAACTCGAATAATACTGCGCCCTCTATCGGCATTATTCGGGTCACAATTTATGCTGCCAATGGAAACGTCAGTCACATTCATCGGCACATGTGCTATTGAGATAATACGAAGAAATAATTCTGTTTTTTTTAACAAAGGGAAAGAGTGAGGTCATGTTAGAATAATATATTGCGCACGACGAGTTTCTGGAACAACCTTCATTAGGTACACTCATAATAAAAAGATTGGAAAGCCAAATAATTTAAAAAGTCTTTAAGGGTAGGAACACCGTAAATCAGCTAAGTTCACCCATGCCTGGGAAGGAGAACCTTAGTTTTATTAATAATTAGATTATTTAGGAACTGTAAATTTCAGTAATAAATGTATCTAATAAACCGAAGCACTGACTATTGGGCGAATGATACCCTCGGAGACTAATATCCCACCAGCAGAGGTATTGACCCAGTAATAGTAATAAAAACGTAAATATCTAATTTAGTGACCACGACAACGGGTTTCTGTGAAAAAAAAACTAGATTAGATAAGCTCAAAATCGAAAGACTGGAAAGTCAAATAATTCAAGTATGTCGTATGTCGGTTTCTGGAATAACATGCCTTATTTTATGAACGCTCAGTGCCGTGTTAACGCATGGGCACGCTGGGCATTTTCCCGGGGGGTCTAACGAGCAAAGAGACCCCATGCTAATATATATATATTGTGTACAGCATCCTTTTTTAATGGTTAAACTGTTCTGTGAGTGGTTGTGTAGATATGGGCACCAGTATACCGTTGTGTCCGAGGGACTAAAATGCTGTTCAGACGGTACAGGGTACGCTCACAGTCAAACTATTGGAAAGACAAATAATTTATTGTGGGGCACATTTTTCTGTAACTTCCCATTTTCTCGTCTTTTTTATTATTTACATGATGTCATTGTTTTACCTAGCACGTGATATATTGTTTAATATAAAACTTTAAAGAATGAATCAATTAACTGTTTATGACCAATCAGAAAGTTTGAAAAGAAAGTGTAAACAGTGATGGTCAATAATTCCACCAATATCAACAAAATGGACAATCACCTCTCACCTAAAGATAGTGTAAAGATTTTTTGGTCAACAATTCCTACAATATCAACAAAATAAACAATCCCTTCTCACCTAAAGATAGTGTAAAGAATGATGGTCAATAATTCCTACAATATCAACAAAATAAACAATCTCCTCTCATCTAAAGTAATATTTAGCGTGTGAAAATTTAACATAAAAGAGGTGAATAGTTTTGAAATATTATTCAAATTTTATTTTGCCATTATCATGAAGTTCATTTGTTGACATAGTCTGGCTGCTATTGGTACCATTATCTGGGAATTACTGATATAGAGTTTATATTTCCCCAACTGCTAAGCCTTCAAAAATTAAGGGTGCTTTTATATGTTCTTATTTGTTTTTTATATGCTCTTATTTGCTTTATCTGTGCTTGCATGTTTTAACAAATTTTAATAGCGTTTAATATGTGAGGGTTGGCTTGTCACTCACATGTGGAAAGCACTTGAATGACGGCATCATTTCACTAAGAGGGGATATTTGGGCACATATGTAAGCGTACTTTTATTCTGGTGTGTAGAATTTCCGGTTAGGGTTAGAGTTAGGGTTAGGGTTAGGGTTAGCATGGAAATAATAACCTAGTGCAATAATTCCTCTGGAAATGATACACTAGTGTAACTTGTCCTCTGGAAAGAATACACTGGTGGAAAGAAAACACTGTTACACATAAAACTAGTTTATACCCCCCCCCCCTTTTTCCATTCTTTATTGAAGTGCCTACACCAATCCAGGAAAGTGAGCGGTCATTGTATATGTGCGTTAGAGAATGGAATTTGCCTCTTTCTCTGATTTTACTAGATTCGCAATAATGGGAAAAGTCAATACCAAATTGGTGTAGAGTTTATTTGTGTTGTGGTTGTAACCAGGATGTTAACGCCCTTGTGTTGGATTTAATAAATTCGCTGGAGTCATTGTATTTTCTCCTTTTTCGTTTCGTTTAATTTTTTAAACCATAACGGATGTACTCGGCAGGACCTCTAAACGAAATTTATATAGCGAAACAAGACTGTTTTGGGGACCCGGGAGGACAGGCTGAGCAATTGAGTTGGAAATATCCGGCAAAAAAAAAGAAAAAATCGAAATAGCTAAGGCTATTGTACCCTTCATAGATTTAGGGACCCTTCTCGGCTCTTTGGGCCCTGGATTGATATGATATGGTTATGATAATAAACCCAAAAATAAAAATGAAAATAAATGCCACGCTGTCGAAAATCCAAATTTTCAATATGAATTAGCTATTGTAGACATAAAACTAATCAACATAGTAAACGCAACATCTCAAATCTGAAAAGTTTGATACGGATGACGGTTCCCAGGAGTAGGGTCAACCTACAGAGCTCTCCAGCACACCACGGGCAGTTGATGGATAGGGGGTGAAACTTCATTATATGATGTATGTCACATCTTTGTTCTCGTGAAATTATGTCGTAAAAACATTTACATTTTCTGACTACCTCCCTTTTTTCTAATATGACAACTTACCTCCATTGTAGATCGAATGTTTGTGCTCGTCATTATCTAAAAATACAACTTAAAACCCAAACGACCTTTGTAGATAAAATTAAAAATAAATAGTTACATGTATTTCATCATTGTTTACTTGTATATTTCGCAATAGATCAAGGTAAGTTAAAAGTAACATACAGTACACATGACTTACAGGTAAACATATCAACTCGTATATTATATCGTGTTAAAACTGTCTGTATAAAAATATAATACATTTTAGCTTTTGATAAATACCAAATCTTAAGACGATTTAAGAATAAATATATAATTATATATCTGTAAATACGTAAGAATCTCCAATGTCATATAAATATGTCTTTAACAAATAGTTCATGGAACTAAGGGCCGTTTGGCCCGAAGTACCATGAACTATTTGTTATATTATACTCAATACATGCAAATTTGCAGACGACTTGTTTTACATGCGCTAACAAAGACAAACAGGGAAAATAAAAACGTAAAGTATAATTAATATACAACATGTACATATTACAGAGAAAGAAAATAAAAGTCAGCCATGTAGTAGTCTCGTTCAATTAGAAATATAGAATCTAACACCGGCAAAAGTTCAAGACAGGGAAATCTCCGACACCCGAGGGTAAGATTTCAATCGTTTGCTGACGAGGCTCGCCGAGTCAGCAAGCGATTGAAATCTTACCCGAGGGTGTCGGAGATTTCCCTGTCTTGCACTTTTTGCCGGTGTTTGATTTTATTTCTCACTTTTATCAGCGGTTACCTAATTGTTTTGTTTACATTCCCGATCGAGCATTTTTCCGCAAATTTTGTTTCCATTGCTGAAGTAAATATTCAATTTATTCATACGCATCCGTGTCTTGGCAATATTTTAAATGTATTTCATAATAAAATACAATGTATTTAATAAATATATGATAAATGTAACTCAAGAATACAACAGCGATCCTGTGGCTGTTAAACAATATTTGAATTTGGTCAAAGCGAGGTAGCGTTAGTTACTAACAAGGGAGAACACTCTATTATTTACTCAAAGTAAACAAACTACTGGAAGAGAGTCATACACCGTGAAACACGAAAGGTGCACGATAGTTACATTGTTAGCTAGCAGAATAGTATACATACATTAATTTAAAAATACTTATGTAATAGAATCGTGGTTTTATTGGTGAAGCATGGAGAACTGGGGGGCAGTTGACATGAACTGTACAGCATGCATTTGCCGGTAAAACGCACGTAATTTTTTGTCTTGCACTAGTGCAAGATAAGACATTCTCACTTTTGAGACAGGTCAGTTCCTATTTTTAGCGATGTGAGATTGTCTTTTCTCACTTTTGAGACAGACCAGTTCCTATTTTTAGCGATGTGAGATTGTCTTTTCTCACTTTTGAGATAGAGCAGTTCCCGTTTTTGCCGGAGTGAGATTTCCTTGTCTTGTACCCCCCGGTATAAGACAGCTCACACGCGACTTTTCCCGGTAAAATCTTTACTTCGCTTCAGCAATTTCAATCAAGATTTGAATTACTTTCATTTATCCACGATTCTATTACATAAGTATTTTTAAATTAATGTATGTATACTATTCTGCTAGATTTAACTATCGTGCACCTTTCATATTGTACGGTGTATGACTCTTGCAGTCAATGTTTGTTTACTTTGAGTAAATAATAGAGTGCTCTCCCTTAGTAACTAACGTTACCTCCCTTTGACCAAATTCAAATATTTTTTCACAGCCACAGGTGTAGTGTTGAGTTACATTTATCATATATTTATTAAATACATTGTATTTTATTATGAAATACATTTAAAATA
>MJUT01004116.1:127295-140235 GCA_002080005.1 Gigantidas platifrons | reverse complement strand
CTTCTTCTATTAACGGCTTCTGATTACACCTTTGGTATCTTCTAACTTTTGTCCATTGTGTTGTCTCTCCTTCTTCTATTACCGGCTTCTGATTACACCTTTGGTATCTTCTAACTTTTGTCCATTGTGTTGTCTGTTCTTCTTCTATTAACGGCTTCTGATTACACCTTTGGTATCTTCTAACTTTTGTCCATTGTGTTGTCTCTTCTTCTATTAACGGCTTCTGATTACACCTTTGGTATCTTCTAACTTTTGTCCATTGTGTTGTCTCTTCTTCTATTAACGGCTTCTGATTACCTCCCTTTGGTATCTTCTAACTCTTCTTCCGTCATCTGGATGCAAGCGACAGAAAACATTTCAAAATTGTGTTGATATCATCCGACAAAACATTTGAAAGATAGGCTGGAAGATTCTTTGAAAATGCTTAATGCTCAGAAATCGATGTTGTGAAAGGTCTTAATACAAACTGCAAACTCGTATGTAACGGATGCGTTGTGAAGCATTAAATCCAGCGGTTGGTATATTACTATCAAGGTGTGGAAATTTACTATGACAAATTTGAAGTCGTCTCTTTTTTGTCAAAGAATCTGTTGAAAGGTTTTCCAGTGGTGGGTGTCAAATTTGAGATAAATATAAAGAAATGAGACAGAGGAAGTTGTTTCTGTTGCTTCCTTTATCTCAAGTTCTTTAATAGAATATTAATAAAAATCCAGTTAACAAATAAACGTTACAGAATACCGAAGGGGCAATAAAAAAAATTGACAATCTAGAGAAAATGGCAACACCAGGCACACAAAATGAAGAAACACAAAGCAAAAACACAACACAATATGTGTTGGAAACTACTATACGCAAACAAACACAAATTACGCAGAACTCAGAACGTAAAGACACATCATAGGACAACACAAATAAATCTAAAATGATGAGCAACATGGACCCCACAAAGCTTTGATTATTACTTTACAGAGCATCATCAATGTATTAGTATATGAAACTAAGATTAAAGGCTTTAGATTCTGTAATTATTTTGTTATTCTGTATCCTCAATGCATCTAATTTCGTCATGCATAAAACTTCGCTGGATCTAACAACTCATACAAGCCTATCACCAATACGGCGTGGGTTCGCGCCCGGCTTTGTAAATTACAAAAAAGGGTGCACTCGACTCGCAGCCGCAAGTAATAATGTTTACCAGTTGCTTGCCCATGGTCGGTGGTCCTCTCCGGCTTCCTCCACCACTAAAACTGGTCGCCATGATATAGCTGAAATATTGTTGAAAGTGGCGTTAAACACCAAAAATCAAATCATATCATAAAACTTTGTCACCTTTGCGTTTTGCGCGTGTTGGCCTGCGTTCGTCCGGTATCCGCACATTCGCCACGCTAGTTAGTGTGCAGACGTCAATTTTCACCACTGACCGTGATTTAAGTCAAGATGCGTTTCAACCAAGTAAATACTCCTTTACATTCTTAGCCTATGCAAATTTCACTACTTTTTACGAACTCCCTTTTTCCGACACTTTTGATACTCTTTTAATGCCAAAAACGTGATTCCTCCATTTTTTATTTACATTTTATCTTTACAATGAAGATTTCATCTGTCATCACGTGATTCTTGCGTGTGGGGAAAATATTAGGCAACTACTATTACGACATTCGTTAAAATATGTTTGTTCTTACGACGTATTATCGCCATTTTGTAATGAAAAAGTTCTGTTAATATTTTTTTACCGAGTTGAAACAAAGTATAACTAAATGATCAGAGGCAAAAACCTATTTAAATATGTAAAATGAAATAAAAGAAAATTATTATTCGATCTATAAANACACATATGGGAAATTCCGAAATTCCAGCGTTTGGGGTGCCCAAAGGGTAAATTCTTGTAAACACCGGCCTCTTTCAATTAAATTTGAAAGATTTTTTGTCATTGCAACCCCGTTCACAGTTGCCCAACAGGAGTCCACAGGTCGTCCACGTGTCACAGTTTAGAATAATCCGTCAGGTAATCCTTCAGGACCTTACAGTACCCCGTGACCCACATTAGCACGACTCACCAATATTTTCTGAATAATGTTGTTTAACAATGAAGATTTCATCTGTCATCACGTGATTCTTGCGTGTGGGAAAATAATAGGCAACTACTATTACGACATTCGTTAAAATATGTTTGTTCTTACGACGTATTATCGCCATTTTGTAATGAAAAAGTGCTGTTAATATTTTTTTTACCGAGTTGAAACAAAGTATAACTAAATGATCAGAGGGAAAAACCTATTTAAATATGTAAAATGAAATAAAAGAAAATTATTATTCGATCTATAAAGCTTGTAAAATTCTATTTTTATTTCAAATAGTTGTCATAAACACAAAAAAGAATCTTCTTTTTTCAGACAAAACATCGAGTTGTAACAGTAAAATACAAGACAATTTATTACCATTTTATGCACAAGTGACATATGTATAATAAATTAAAAACATTAGTCCGTATTTAAACAATGTAAATAATAGCTTTTGGCCTTTCAAACTTTTGGTAATACGTCACATCTTTAGGACATGTGCAAGGTGACGAAGTTTTATGCACATCTATTTCCGATATGGTTTTGACCTAGTTTTCAATGTCTACGTTTTTATGGTGCATTGAAAAAATAAATGCACAACAAATGTGTCATAATTGCAGGAAAAGAATACAAAAATGACATAAGACCAAAACAAAATATAATCAAATGTTTATGATAATAGAAATTATCGAAGAATCGTTAGGGTGCCGAACTTTCATACATCGAGGCTACAGCACCTTTTGCTTTTTGTTTCCTACTTGACAAAATAAGTAAATAAGTTACAATCTATAAACTTGTAAGAAGAGTTTGAAGATACCAAAAGGGGTCATCTATTACCATTTTTAGAGTACAACATGGTGTGAATTAATAATTTTAAACCAATTTTAAAATGTTCATGGGGAATGGTAGTGATAACATTAATAAAAGGAATTTTCGAGAAGGTTTTTATAGCTTTTCAGTAGTATCTACATTCAATATCTCAAATGACAATGGATCTTTTAATTTTTATGTAGCTGTGTTCTTCCCTCTATCACTGACAAGATTCTAACCGGGTTTGACTATATATAATATATGAGTAACACGGCTGGTGGCTTATAATAGTCAGGAACTGCTTACCCTTCGCGAGCAACTGAGTTCATCCCCAGTTTTGTGGCGAGTCCGTGTTGCTCTTCCTTTTAGTCTTTTTGTGTTGTTCTATTATTTGTCTTTACGTTTCGATTTCCACATAAAACTATGTTCGGTTGGTCCTTACCTCCAGTTGTTTGTATTGTATTGTGGGTTTTTTTTCTTCGTCTTGTGTACCCTATGTTGCCAGTTTCTCTTGGTTTCTCTCATTTGATTGCCTCTTTGATATTCTCTAACGTTTATTTAATACTACCTGAATAAATTGTGTGACAGTTTGAATGTAGTGCTCTTTGACTGCTGATAAAATTTTCAACAAAGTTTTCAAAATCTCAATCACACTAAGACAGTTCCTTTGTCTAAACATCTGACTATTCTGCTCTTTACACTAATATACCTCATTCAATTTTGACGCAAACTCAGTAAACATTTGCTTTAAATAATCAGGGACACCAATTATATCAACTAAAGTCATCTCTCATTTTTGTCAACATGATTTAATCTAGCCATTTATGATATCATTTATCAACTACTTGAAAACATGCTCTCGTTGCAACTATTAAAACCTTGCAGCAGTTGACCCAATTGTGGCTGTGCACAGACGTAATTTAGTTAGCAAGAAAGCTTGCGACAAAATATAGGTCTCTTGATTTTTGAATACAGATAACGAACACGATATTCATTTTTTATAGTTTTAATGCAAAATATTACAAAATAAATTGGTTATATAATTTACATCATTCATTTCGATTCCTGATATTCAATAAATAATGATTCACACAATAATAAACAACAACATTCTCCTGAGATAAGATTCATACGCGATAAACCACAGAAACACTTCTTTGGTAATCATAGCTGTAACCTGAAAGTAAAGAAAATGGAATCAAATAATAATATTTTTATTTACCTTTTCTTGTTCGTTTCTTTTGGGGTGTATGGCTTTTATTGGTATTGAAATTAAGACAGGTGCATGTCCGATGCATTTACTGTTTACTATTTTAAATGTATGTTTTGTCCTGTCCTACTATGTGTGATAATTCGTTATGTCCAATCGTTGAACTTTTTGATTTGGTCATGGATTATTTGTTTCCGTCAGTTTGATGCTCCTGGTAATGATTGCATGTTTATCTTTGAAGATATCTGAACTTAACATCGTTAGAATCAATTTTTGCGTTATCTAAGAATAAAGTATATATTTGCAATGTAAGCATATTTACGTATCTTATATTAATACAGTTTATTTTGAGGCCGTCGTGGTCGTGATCGTATGGTAGTCGGATTTACCACTACCTATGCACTCAAAATGAGTGCTTATCACCACTAAAGATGCGAATTCGAACCCCCTTTTATAGCGATGTGTGCTCGATACAACATTATGTGATAAAGTTTGTCAGTGACAGGTCGATGGTTTTCTCCGAATACTCCGGTTTCCTCAGCCAATAACACTGACCGGCATAATATAACTGACCGGCATAATATAACTGAAATAGTGTTGAAAGTGACGTTAAATACCATAAACAATACCTAAACAAAACCTACAATTTATTTTGTTAACAAACGTGTATCAGATAAATAATATGATTGCCGAGTACACCATGTTTTTAGTGTGGTTCGTATTGCTCATTCCATAGTTTTCTGTGTGGTGTTTATTCAACCATTATTTGTCTTTTTGTCTATTGTATTGTCTGTCCTTCAAACTACTGGCTTCTGATTATCCCATTGCTATTTTAAAACTAATAATAAGATCAAGGATGAATAGCGTGCAAATCCGAAACGCATTGCTGTAATACACAAAATGTGCAGACAAAATAACATATATGTTAAAATAATATTGGTAATAAATTCTACGTTCTTCATTGAATTAGACAATACTTACGTTTTGATTTATTTTCCTTTGGCCAACAGTAAAAGAGGGGCAGCAATGAGAGCGGCGGGCACTGCAAGAGGAAAACAGCGTTAGACAAATACAATTTTAGAATATAATAATAGCATATATAATTGGCATATTTACACTGGGGTAAAGCTGATGACCGTAACCGCAATTACGGTCATCACAAGATGTCGGACATGAAATTAGGTAAGAATCTTTTTTGTCGATTAAATTGTTTCTGTAATGTATTTTAAATTACACACGCATTGGTACGATAGTAATCTATGAACTGATCACGAGGAAATCACAAATTACGACTGAAAAATGTATATGAAAGAGAAAATCAGATTTTAAAAAATCGATAAGATGACCGGAACTGAAAAACTGAGATGACGGTAATTGCAGTTTTCAGTTACGGTCATGTTAGCGATTTTTTAAAATCTGATTTTCTCTTTCATATACATTTTTCAGTCGTAATTTGTGATTTCCTTGTGAAAAGTTCATAGATTACTATCGTACTAATGCATGTGTCATTTAAAATACATTATAGAAACAATTTAATCAACAAAAAAGATTCTTACCTAATTTCATGCCCGACATCTTGGGATGACCGTAATTTACAGTTACGGTCATCAGCTTTACCCCAGTGATATTTATATATCTGTTCATTTCTTATTTTGTTTTATTGCTAGTAATGTATTCATTGACAATTTATCTTATTGAGTAGATAAAATGGTAAACAGCAAATTATGTAGTGTTAGTAGTTCGTACTTTTTTTTTTAACTGAAAAAAGATTCATGTAACATGTGCATGAAACATACATGACTGCATCATTTCACTAAAAGGGTATGATTGGGAACATATGACTAGATAAACTTCGCCTGTTTTTATTGAAGTACCTGTGCCAGGCCAGGAAAGTGAAAGATCATGCATATGTGGGGGATGGGGGTTTCCATTTTGTCTCTATGTCCGACATTTTTCTATTAGATTTTGGTACTCCTCCAACAGTGTGACAATTTTCTTTTCATTCTATGGTTATTTTTTTCTAATTCATAGTACAGGAACTCAAAATAATATCACAATTATTTATGAAGTCATAAATTAGGACGAAATATTAGATATGTTTCAATGAAGTATAGAACAAAAATGACGTTTTACTTACGAAGTGGACTGTTTAATATTCGTTCACCCAATGATGGTCTACGACGAACAAAGAACGGATCAAACTGGTGATGTCCGATCGTTGGTACAGGCATGGGTAAAAACATGTTATTGATTGGCTGTCCGTATCCCATTCCTCCGTAACCATGGTATTTATTACCATATCCATAATTTTGATATACCCCATAATGGCCGCTGTAACGAAATAGTGGATGTATTCCATACAAGTTGTTATTATATCCATGTGGATAGAATCCAGAGAAATGTCCGGATGACCATGGAAATGATCCGAATGGTGACATTGGTGATTGAAATCCAAATCCACTGGATCCCATACCAAATGGATCCAAAAAGAAGAATGGAAATGTTTGGTAGAAATTCTTGGCATAGTTTGTTCCATAACCGGAATTACCCCCGTACCCTTTGGTGTAACTAGTTCCATATCCTTTGTTGTAGTTTGTACCATATCCAGAATTATAGTTTGTTCCATATCCGGAATTATAGTTCGATCCATATCCGGAATTATAGTTCGATCCATATCCGGAATTATAGTTCGTCCCGTATCCAGAATTATAGTTTGTTCCGTATCCGGAATTATAGGTATTTCCATAACCCGGATTATAGTTATTGGTGTATCCGGAATTGTATCCGTTTCCGTAGTAATTATTATTTTGACTAGTATAAGCAGCACATGTCGTAATCACAAGTAATATTACCAAAGCACTGGATTCTATTATTAGCCTTGACATTGCTAGTTAAATCTGAAATAAGAGTGAAAAATGATAAAATAACATATATTTATCAAATACAATTGAATATTACGACTATTTAAAGGTTGAAGATACCAAAGGGGTAATCAGAATTCGTATATCGAAAAAGAACAGACAACACAATGACCAAATGAAAAAGTACAAAAGAACAAACAACGATCTACAAAACATACACATAAGGCCACTCCAAATTAAATACTTGTTCTTGGGACCCGCTCGCACCTTAAATTTAAGATTGACAATTTCGACAAAAAATGTTTCCTCACCATTTCTTCAACATTCCCTCTTCATGTTTCATGATTTTTAAACAATTTAAAATAAAAAAAAAAGTCGCCCGCTTATAAAATTATCTTGAATTCTCATTTAAAAACACAAAAATGAGGGGGAAAATGATTAAGAAAAATAAAAAAAAAGTGTCGCCCGCTTGTTCAAGATTTTAGCGCCTCCAAAAATTCAATTTTCAGGGGAAAAAAAATTAAAAACATTTCGCTCGCCCACTCCATTTTTTTAAATGAAAAAATCCGAAGAACAAGTAATCAATTTGGGGTAGCTTAATTGATGAATAAAGCTGATGATCGTGCGCACTGTGCGATAATATTTGGTTGTCACTGCCATTGTGTTTTGTTTTCATTGTAATTCTTTCTGATTGTTAAGTATCACACGTTGCCTCTGTGAATAACTGATTTATCCAGTTTGTTAGCGAGAAGATATTACAAAATAATAATACAATACTATATTTAATAACAGTTATAAGATTTTATATCTATTCGCAGTCCACGGCTTTTGATTACCTATTTGGTATCTTCAAACTTTTTGTGGCTTATTTGGGGAAAAAGTAACACGAGAAATTTAACGAAACAGTTACTGTACCAGGGGCGGATCCAGAGGGACGCACCCGGCGCGCGCCCCCCTTAAGCTGGAAAAAATATGATTTTGTTTACGTAAAATCGTGATTTTTCACACGAAATACCCCAAAAATTGTTCGCGCCTCCCTCCGCTCGGCGCGATTTTTTTAAGTGTGCCCCCTAACTTGAAATCCTGGATCCGCCCCTGTGTACTGTGTATAAAAATAAAACAAAAAATAGACCAAAATTTACTGTACTGGATCGTTGTATGAGGTCAATACTTCCAATACAGAAAATATAAGACATTGAAAACACACTATAGCTAATAATTTCTAAATCAAATACGTCAATGTCGACCCTTAAAAATTAGACGAGTGCTTCTTGCTATTAAACAAATTGTTCTTTCAACGAATGTGCCTTTTTCAAAATTACCAACAATTTTTGTTGACTTCTTTATTTTTGTATATCAAAACGAGTTGTTTACATATTCATACCTTTGTTTCCTGGTATCTGTTGGTGTATTGGTTTCCAAAGCTTGTTTGTTGTAAATTTGAACTTGAAGATGATATTTATATGTTTCATTCCTTCCATTAGTCATGTTTAATTACTTCAATATACAGGCGTAAAACAAACAATGCGTCACTGACCATTTCCTATACCGTTCGTGGGTATGTACCCCGTGAGTAATTGAAAAGTCTGATTTTCATTGGTAGTTGAGATTTTAGAGAAATTTTCTAGAACAAGATATTTGACAGGTAACATGTTAATTAACCTATATGACGCTAGAATCTAATTATACAGTTATGACCCGGGGGTGGAATGTCTTAATATCAACTTCCTTAATGTATTAATATGAATACAGTATTCAAATTTATAACGTACACATAGTAAATGAAAAAGAATAGTGAAGTGGCAATTTAAAATGGACAATACAGAGAAATTGGCAACATAGACGAAGAAAAGCAAAGCAATAACACAACACAACATATGTTGGACACCACTATACGTAAACAAACACAAATAACGTAAATAAGACATGAGCCCTTCCACAAACAACTGGAAGTAATATTAACATCGGTTAGAAATATACACTAGATTGTATTTCATTATGTTTTTATTTTTCTAATGTAGATAACGTGGGTAATTTTGTGACACAGATATTCCGTAACGGTCAACCAACTCATGGTGGCGACCGTAAAACCTTCAAAGTAATGAATTCATATTAACCAATAGGAACCCTCGATTCGATAGCTTCTTGTTAGCAGCAACTCTCTGTCAAGGAAAGCATGATAGAAAACAAAAGCTCCTGAATATAGGATCAACAGAGAGATATATATTCCATATACAGGCGCTGCTGGAATGCTTCTATATACACTTCAAGGTCTGGTTATCAGCAGTTAATGATTTCCTTAACCTTCGTTGTAGTATGTTGTATATCATTGTTTGTCTTTTTGTGCTCATTCTTTTATCTGTTATATTTTCTGTCTTATTCATGGTTCCTTGTTACCGCCTTTCAGGTTTTGCTTGCACATACATTTTTTGCAGGTTTATTCAGTGATATTCGAATCATCAACGTCTCTTCAAAATGAGTTTGTTATTATTAAAAATAGTGACATCTGATTAGATTCAATTACTATAGACTAGGAAATAAATTCGTATTTTCTGATAATTCTTTATATCACTGACGTTTAATGTATTTATTCTATGGTGATTTATTTTAAAATTCATCTGAAAATCTCTTTGGAATTAGAAATTTGACTTGACTCTTAAAATTAGTTATAATAATAATAACCTCGTCACTTTATATTGAAGTGACGCGACGAAGCCATTAAAGTGGGCGCCATGTATGTGTGTTTTAGAGTATAGACTTTGCTCCTGTTACTGAAATTTCGAATAGATTTTTAGAAATGGTCCGACCATGTGTGTTTTGCTTGTTTTGTTCTTCAATTTATTACTAAGTAGGTTAAATTATACACCTTTGAAAAAGGCCATGGTCGCTTTTCATGGGAATTGTAATATTTTGATTAATAAATGTCATAATTCTTCGATATACGGATTCTGATTACCCCTTTGGTACCTTCAAACTAATCTTGTTGTAATTGAATTAAAATTCCCCAATTCTGTGATAGTTCAGATATATTTCAACGACGAACATATCATTTGGGAACACAAGAAGAGTTTGAAGAATCAGAACATCGAAGAAGAACAGACAACACACTTACATTTTAGTATATTTAGTTTGATATAATATCTAATGTTAGGATTTGATTGATTTGATTTGATTTTTGGTGTTTAACGCCACTTTCAACAATATTTCAGCTATATCATGGCGACCAGTTTTAGTGGTGGAGGAAGCCGGAGTACCCGGAGAGAACCACCGACCATGGGCAAGCAACTGGTAAACTTTATCACTTGCGGTTGCGAGTCGAGTGTACCCTTTTTTGTAATTTACAAAGCCGGGCGCGAACCCACGCCGTATTGGTGATAGGCTTGTATGAGTTGTTAGATCCAGCGACCTAACTCATTGAGCCACCCGGGCCCCTCTAATGTTAGGAGAATTCTAATATCTTACATATCTCCACATTCATTCGTTACATAGTCTAAGCAATTTAAAAGAATATCTATATGCTTTTTTTATTATTATATTTGTCTTCGTAGGATTCTGAGTCTATTTTGTTTTTATTAAATATGAAACATTGCGACATTATGTTTTCACTTCATTTCATGTTAACGGTTATCATATAACACACAAATTTATTTGGTGATAGAAATGAACATCTAGTGCATTGTTAGAATATTTTTGTGAAAGGCATTTTTATTCATATGTGGAAGCCACTTACATGGCCACATCTTTTCACTGATAAGGGAGGTTTATGCCCATAAAACTAGCTTAAACCTGTCACATTTTATGGAAGAAGCTGTACCAAGTCAGGGAAGTGGGCGACCATGTGCCCGTCGTCTTAATCTTGTAGCAAACCCGGTTACAAGTCATGCATAGGGAATGGTCGGATTCAGATTACGACAAAAGGAGCAGATCCGTGGTAATTTGTGACACAGATATTCCGTAACGGTCAACCAAGTCATGGTGGTGATCGTAAAACTTTTAAAGTAATGAATTCAACTTAACCAATATAGGAACCCTCGATTCGATCGCTTCTTGTTAGCAGCATCTCTCTGTCAAGGAAAGCATGATAGAAAACAGAAGCTCCTGAATATAGGATCAACAGAGAGAGATATACTCCATATACAGGTGCTGCTGAAATGCTTCTACATAGAAATGGGAAAATTAATGAAATCATCTCTTTTGTCTTAAGGTAAGTTCTGTTTTTATTAAATATGAATCATTGCGACATTATGTTTTCACTTTATTTCATGCTAACGGTTATCATATAACACACAAATTTACTTAGAACATTTAGTGCATTGCTAGAATATTTTTTTAAATTTTTATTCATATGTGGAAGCCACTTACATGGCCGCATCTTTTCACAGACTCTCGTATTGTCCAAGTCGACAATTTCTAATTAATCATGTATTCGAGATAAAGGCGTATGACGGTATACAGTTATGCCATGCGCACTAAATGTTATGTCTACGTTTATATTTTTGTCACTGGTTCGATGCCTCTGCTGGTGAACTATATATATATTATAAGTTATTTGCGTTCCAATCCGTAAATATGGAGATTTTAACACCCTAGGCTGAAGTAGCCAAGTACATCCTGAGGCGCAGCCGAATGGTGTACAGGCTACTGAAGGGTGTTAAAATCTCCATATCTACAGATAGGAACGTAGATAACGAATTTATTCCCAGTTAAAGTAAAAAAAATAAGACATTTTGGATCGCGCCGGCCCACATGAAAGTGGCGTTTTCTTTGTTTTTGGAAAGATTAAGTACAAAATATGAAAGTTTCGGGTGTTTTTACCCGGTATAGGTTACTACCTTTGGTAGAACCCTACAGTTGATCAAACTAACAGCTTTATATTCAATATATAGCCAAAATTAACTAAATTTGATTTTGGAGCGCAACGTCGCGAGCTTATATAAAGTCATATTATCCCCATTATTTAGGAATTGTAAATTTCAATAATATTTATCCCCGTTTTGAAAATTATAACAACATTGGATTGGTTAAATGGCTAGTTACACCAGGTAATATGGCCCAGTAACACCCGGAAAAATGTTTTTTTATACCCGGGGTTTTAACCAATTTTCAAATCGGGGATAAATATTATTGAAATTTACAGTTCCTAAGTAATATATATTTTATCAAAGCCAATGTTGTCCTCTCTCATGTATAGTTGACTCAAGCTGATTTTAGCTATCATGTTTAGATCATTTTGTTAATGGCCGATTTTAGTTATCATGTTTAGATCCTTTTGTTAATGGCCGATTTTAGCTATCATGTTTAGATCATTTTGTTAATGGCCGATTTTAGCTATCATGTTTAGGTCCTTTTGTTGTATTGCTCCCAAACATATATAAAATATTTGGCTTTGCAATCTTTTTGAAAGTAGTTCAAGAAACGCGTCGTGCACAATACATTTGATATCTACGTTATGCCCCCGACTTTTCGTCGCGGTGGCATAAAAATCGAAACCGTGATGGTTATCAAGTCTATCAATATCAACAAAACAAACAATTACCACATTTCAACTGAACTCACAGAACACAAGAAGACCACCACATGTGACGTTGGAAATCCAGGTCTTAGCTTGTCTGTCCTTTTTCGGTTTTATGATTTCTGATTACGCCTTTGGTATCTTCAAACTTAATCAGACATTTTGTTTTTAAGGTAGTGTAGTAGCATTTTCCAATTGTTCTCTTGTGCATGTAGTAAATAAAAGTTAGAGGAAACCGAAAGGGCAACAAAGAATGGACAATAGAGAGACACGGGAAACATTAGGAATAACCGAAAGGGCAATCAAGAATGGACAATACAGAGACACTGGCAACATTAGGGATAACCGAAAGGGCAATCAAGAATGAACAATACAGAGACACGGGAAACATTAGGAATAACCGAAAGGGCAATCAAGAATGGACAATACAGAGACACTGGCAACATTAGGAATAACCGAAAGGGCAATCAAGAATGGACAATACAGA
>MJUT01004116.1:88165-98539 GCA_002080005.1 Gigantidas platifrons | reverse complement strand
ACTTGACCTAGATATTCATGAGATACACTTACATACCAAACCTAGTTTCAATCTGACTATTTGTTCCCAAGTTATCATCTGGAAACCAAATATTTAGCAATTTTGAGGTATAAAAAGGGGCACAACTCTAGTAAAAATAGTCGAAAAATTGTCATTATCGAACTTGACCTAGATATTCATAAGATACACTTACATCCCAAACCTAGCTTCAATCTGACTTTTCATTCACAAGTTATCATCTGGAAACCAAAAAGCACACGGACGGACGATACCCATTTCTATAGTCCCCTTCGACGAAGCGTCGGGGGACAATAACATTGAAACAACCAATTAGTAATTCTTTGAATTTTTTTTTTATACACATGTACAATGTACCTTGTTCTGTGTCTGTTGTTGTGTGATGAAATACTTTAAATGCATCAGAATAAAACTTGTTGACAATTTCCTGGAAAGCTTTAGGAAATAAAGAGAAAAGAGTTGCTTTCATCAATAAAATAAATGCTTCTGTTAAAGAGGATGTATTGAATAATGTTGATGATTTTCTCCAACGCTTTATCTGTGTTGTGGATTCTAGTCTATGAATACAAGGGAGATAATCCATTGTCACTTTATGCAAATATTCAACAGCTTCCATGAGTTGAACTGGTTTGCTTTGCTCTCCTGTAAAGAAGTCCCAGAAATGTGGTCCAACCCTCTGACGTAGGTCTTCCTGTAAAGTTTCCAGGAACCATTCTTCAATAATGTGACCAAGATCCTGTTTGCACAATATTTCCACTGCATTTTGAAACTCAACTTCTGTACTGATATATGGTTGTGAATTCTAAAAATAGAAATTAAATTACTTACATTTTATTCAGAGTAAATTGCAGTTTTCAAAGTGATTGCAACTTGGAATATCCTAAATTTTAACAGTCCAGGATAAGTTAACTTTAGTTCATCACTAATTACCTAACCGGAATCAGTTGTAAATCTTTGTTCATCACTCAGTAATTATAGTCTGAGATTCCTCTGCCGTCCGACGGCTTTTTGTTCGACTTGCTGGAGCCATGGGATGTCAGAGCGCTCTCCATAAGGAAAATAGCGGATTTGCCACTCCAACTCCGGGTCGGCACATTTCCACGTTTCGTGGCTATCGGATTTTATTTTCTATCCGAAAGCCTTATATAAATCGCTTCACCAATCATTTTTCTATTCATTCATAACCATCTTACCCTCAGAAAGTGGTGTTCCACTCGATTACAGCACGATTTTTCCTTATTTCATTTTCGAAATTTCTGGTAAGCCGCCATTTAAATTTGTTAAAGCTGTTTTATGACGAGTTATGCAGTTTTTCTACCTTCTTTGCTCTCAATTTCAACAAAAAGCTAGCGGTTGAATAAAAAAAACATTGCTGCTGGTTAAACAACAAAAATCAGGGTTTGACATATTAATGGTTGTCCGATTGCCCGGGACAAGTGAAAACGGCACCCAACTTGTCCGATCGGGCAAGTGAAAATGATTCTGTGATATGTTCAATTCCTGAAGAGCAAAATTATTAATATTGAATTATTCAGTGTTGGAAGTTGTGGCGAATTTTACCTAAACATCGTGTCATATGTATCGTGTATTTTACGCCATTTTGTTTTATTTTGTTGACTACCAAATTCCCTTGTCTCAAATCGTGAATGCCTAATTAAGCGGAGGTGCTGCATCAACATCATATTTATTTTTGCCGGCCAATGAAAAGCTAGAGTTATTTGCGGTGCTCTAATTCTAGAAAATTATCCCTGATGTGTATTGTCTTTGCAATCAAAATATTGAAAGCGTGATCGATTACTGGAATAAAAATTCAAACAAACTATACAGTCGTTGTCAGTCTATGATAAGGAACATTTATACTTAAATTTTGTAACAAAAATATTTCAGAAATCCTCATCACTCACCCGTTTTTATAAAACTGTCATATTCCCACAAATTGATAGGTACGTCTACTCAATCTCAGACTCAGTGGTGGACAATGGGAATGCAGACCTAAATTTGATGGGGAGGGGACAAATCATGTCACTGAGGATGAACTGTTAAATTTCATGTTAAATGTAGTTTAAACAAAAACAGACTGCCAGTAATAAGTTTTAACTATTTTTGTTCATCTAGTTTTAAAGTTTGAATTAAAACAATAGTTGAAATTCAAATTTGTTGATTTGAACTGATCATAAGCATGACTATAATCATAACTTACTACAATTATGAATATGAGTATTTTAAGTATATATCCAAATGATGTACTAACACAATCAGATCCAGGGAAACTTGAAATTTGTTTACAGGTCAGGAGGTCAAGACTCAAGTAACAAGTAAATTTTACTGGACCTTCATTGCTTTTACAGGACCTACTAAATTCGGTACAAATTTCACCTATAGCTATTGATGCTTTGCCTTTCATTTTTAAAAACCATTAAGGAGACAACAGTCAAAACACAAATGTAGTGAAGCTCACAAGAGCCAGATGAGTTTTTTCATGTACCTATATACCTATACACCAGAAAGTACGGACTTGGTCTGCCGTAACTGTTTTCATTTTTGGACGTACAGGGTTCAAATAAGTTTTTTTCTAAAGAAAAAATATTCAACTTTATATGAATAAAATTCCTGGTATTTTTTTTTCTACTCAGTTAAACAAGACATACTTAAATTTTGATTACTGCCAAGTTTGTACCCTTGTTGGTGTATAAGTATATATAGGTACATAAAAAAACTCATCTGGCTCCTGTGGTGAAGCTTAAATGAAGTAACCAAAACCATCTCATACAACTGCACCTTCCTTTGTTTGATTAAATTAAATAAAACTTTATTTTTTTCAAAATGTAGACTATAATTTATTCTTCTTTGTCATATTAAATAGTTTTATTTTCTTTTTCCGTGCTCCATTTGTTTCTTCGGTCTTCCGATTTTTTACCTGGAACAGCTCCTTCATATAAATGAAAGAAACTTCTTCTTCTTCCTTCTGTATTGACGTCCAGGTTTGGACCACCAAGTACATTGTATACAACTTGTAATTATATTAGAGTTGCACTATATGCACCTTATTTACACCCACAATATCGAATAATTAAAAATTTCGGATAAAAGGTAAAAATAAACCAATATGGTTGTATTCAGTATTCTATATACATAACAGAGGTGGCGAAATTCGTCAGACCGTCGGACAAGTCCGACGTTTTTTGTTGCTGGTCCGACTAAAATCGTATTATCTCCGGACCAGATGTCCGACATCGATTTCGGTGTTTACTTATTTACACATGAGCGGAAGTGACTTTCATTAAAATAATTTCCGGTTTGAAAAAAGAAACATGCTTTGAATGATTGAAAATGTGTGCCGGGAAAAGCTCTAAAGCATAAAATATCGGCAAAGGTAATAAGAAATCCTAAAAGAAAAGACCTTAAGCTTAACCCATCATGGCAAAAAGACAGATGCTAGTGTGTTTTAACATATATGTTCGTTTGCACATAAATTTGCACACAAAAAAAAGTAAATAAATAAAACAATTGCAAGTACATTTTTATATATTTAGTATGTTGGGAAGATCTTTCTTTTCCTTCATGATGGATGGGTCGACAGATACCTCTGGGCTCTGGTGATGAGCATGAAGCCATTTACCTTCGTTTTTCACAGAGTAGAGATAATTGAAAGATTTCTGGGAATAGGAACACCTAACAGTACTTGTTCAAAAGATCTAGAGGAATTTGTCCTTAAAATGTTTGAAAGTAATAAAATAAATAAAGGTCATTGGTTAGATTTTGTATTTTGGTGCTTAACGTCACTTTCAGCAATATTTCAGCTATATCATGGCGACCAGTTTTAGTGGTGGAAGAAGCAGGAGTACCCGGAGAGGACCATGGGCAAGCAACTGGTAAGCTTTATCACTTGCGGCTGCAAGTCGAGTGCACCCTTTTTTGTAATTTATAAAGCTGGACGAGAACCCACACCACATTGATGATAGGCTTGTACGAGTTGTTAGGTAATCCAACTACCTAACTCATTGAGCCACCAGGGCCTCATTGGTTAGAAATAGCCTTTATTCAATCAGTTTTGATCAAGTATTGATTTTTGCAGAAAAATTATCCGGTCAGACAAACTTGAGTTCGGTCAGACACAAGATTTCAGCTTGTCTGACCAAATGTCAGAAAAGAGTCAGGTCTGACATAAACTCCTTGTTTATCTACGTTTTTATAACTGATCATGCGTAATGAACCAGGAAGAAACGAAATACCAAAGACTGATGGAAACGGACATGACTATCGGGATGCAAAATCTTAATAAAAGAACCGCCTAGCGCATATCCCCCCCACCCCGCACTTGCATAATATTTAGTTTTATATATTTATAGAAAGCAGCCTTGCAGTCTTAATGTATAACATACTTATAAGCCACATGCAAAGATTATTCAAATCTATCCATGTTTATCACATTTATAACAAGACACAATTCTCAAAATTGGTGATTTTTCAACCAAAAACTAAGATTTTAACCCAAAACACTTGCTTCAAATATTTCCATGTTAGAACCAATCCAAGATAATGATAATTACAAGCTGCTTGCAAAATATTATTCAAATCTATCCATGTTTACTAAAGTTATTGCGTAAACAAGACACAATTCTCAAAATTGATGAGTTTTCAACCAAAAACTAAGATTTTCCTCCAAAACCCTTGCTTCAAATATTTCCATGTCAGAACCCATCCAAGATAATGATAATTACAAGCCAAATGCAAAAAATTATTCAAATCTATCCATGTTTACTCAAGTTATCACGTAAACAAGACTCAATTCTCAAAATTGTTGATTTTTCAACCAAAAATTAAAATTTTCCTCCAAAACCCTTGCTTCAAATATTTCCATGTAAAAACCCATCCAAGATAATGGTATTTACAAGCCACACACAAAAATATATTCAAATTTATCCATGTTTACTAAAGTTATCGGGTAAACAAAACACAATTCTCACAGGGCTCAATTTTGGGACCGATACTCTTTAATATTTTTATAAATGACATCTTTTACTCTGTTGATTTTACGTTCTGATTGGATTATTATTTGTGTTGTCCATGTATCTATAAATATGACAAGGGTATTTCCACGATACTTAATTGAAGGACAACTTTCTTTCATTGATCTCGGGCTGAGGAATGATTTATTTGTTTGATGTAGCAGTTCATTTCTCTCAATTTTACCACTGCATGCTGAAATTTTTTTTACAGGACATCCGGTCCAGTAGTTTAGAAGAAGTAGTCGGACCCAAGGATTTATATAGTAGGAAGGATATGAAACTTCGGGATATTTAACATAGATTGTATGTAAGTATGTTGAGTGGCGAGATTACCCATTACATAGTGCAATTAGTTGACGATGTGCGTGTCTTGATTAATCGGGTGGAAATTTTCATCGCTTCAACATTTTAAACCAGTATTTGTAAGTAAATAAAACCATAATTACAAGTATAAAGTGAAAATATTTGTTCTAAATACCAATCATTGATAAAGTATCGACTTTTTGTAGATGCATCACCCATATTTCATCAATAATTGACATTAATCGATTTTCCCTTTTGACCTTCATAATCCTGCCTATTATGTGGGCGGTCAAGACTCGAATTTAAATTTCAAAATCCTTTCTTCTCTCATCATACCGAATATTGAAGCGTAGCCGTCATTTTTATGATAATATAAATAGTTTTCAATGAATAGAAGGAGTTTTATTGAAAACAGTGCTCCCGATTTGTATTTATTAATGATTGTTTACATCATTTGTCAAAATGGCGGCATTCTGGGCGGAAATGGGGGAGGCCTATTTAGAAATCAATAAACTCCCTTGTTTGCCTGAAATCGACATACCAAAGTGTACAAATGTTTCTCCCATTATTATGGCATTTTAACCCCACTGAACCAGTGGTGGAAATATCTGTAATCCTCTAGAGGATTAAAATGTCTCGTGCATTTCCCCGCATTAATTTCTATCGCATTAATTTCAAATTTTGAAATAAAGTTCGTGTTAAATAATGGGAGAAACAAATTCTCTTTCAGTTGCCCGCCAAGTTTTGTTCTATATATCGAATCTATATGTATTCAATATAGAGAACAAAACTTGGCGTGATTGGTTTCTTTCTTTTTTTTTTATCATTTTTAATATGCTTTTAGAGGTATGAAACTCTACTGTACTATTTTTTTAATTTTATGTGTATGAGGGGTGATACAGAAATAAAAAAAAAAAAAACATTCCTATTGAACCTATATCGGCAAATCCAAGGATTGTTTTGTGTAGTGTAGTATATAGACGATGCATAACACGAACTTTGGTGTAATTGGTTGATTTTCATACGAATTCTCAAGGCATTTAAAACTGAACGAATTAAGTTCTAATTGCTCTGTTGTAGCATAAAACCTAATCTCGGACTACATAAAACCTCGTCATGCGAGATAAAGCGAGAAAATAAGAGATTCAGATCCTTCCTATAATATAAATCCTTGTCGGACCTTACATTTTTTTACAGGTCATGACCGACGATGTTTGGGTTGGTCTGGAATATCATCAAGTTCAATAAATGATACGTTGGGTTAAAGGTGCCAAGCCTGGTAAGGCTTCAGTTACATTGTAAGTGGAACTGTGAACCAGAGGAGGTACACAATTTTTATCTTTTATTCGGGCTAGCTAAAATCAGGGAGAGCTAGTGAATAGACAATCTGAAAAAACTTGAAAACATACAAAGAAAAGGACTCTGTCTATGCCTAAATATACCCAATACTGCAGGCAGAGAAGCACTTGAGGTCGAAGCGAACATCTTACCCCTAGACTTAAGATTTAAAGAAATATCGGTTAGAGAAATAGCCAAGATCCACTCAAAAAACATAAAAGAACCAATTAAACAACAATTAGTAAAATATCAGGAGGGAGAAGGATATGATCAAATAGAGTCACCTATGGGAAAGGCACTAAATCAGTCTAAAGACATGGAGAAAGCAACTTCAGTTAGTATAGACTTCATAGAGCCAGAATTTACACTCCTAGCTGGATGTAACCAAATGATCAAAAGAGCACCCCATTACTGGAGCCAGCTAGGAAACTCAAAAACCCGTACAAAAGAACAGGCAATAGAAAGCAAAGAAGTGGTCTCAGCCCTACTGAATGATATTCCAACATCAGCAGCTATTGCATTTACAGATGGCTCCTGTAAAGGAAATCCAGGACCATGTGGAACAGGTTCCATTATATACCATCCAGACGGCGAAACAACTAAAATTAACAAACCGGTAACCAAAAGAGGCTCCATCTTACTAGGCGAATTAATAGCCATACTCATCACATTACAGCATGTATTAATAAATATCAGAACAACAACACCGTCTCATTTATACATCTTTTCGGACAGCCAAACAGCAATTGGTATTCTTAACCTTACCTGGAATTCAAACAACTATAGAGAAATAATACAAGAAATAAAGGAAATAACATTAAAAATAGGGCAAAGTGGAATAGAGACAATCCTTCAATGGACACCGGGACATGCCAACATATCCAGAAATGAAGTGGCAGACTACAACAATGTATCTAGCCAAAGAAGCAGCAAAGGAAGCAGAATTGATGGAAATTAACAACCAATTCATAACAATTCTAGATGTAAAAAGTGCTGTAAGAAAATCAGTTATACAGAAATGGCAAAATAGATGGAACATTAGTGGAAGAGGTAGAAACTTGTATGAACTGAAACCAACAGTTGGCTTGAAAACCATCTTAGACTGGCCAAATAAACAACTATCGTCAATATTCATACAATTGAGAACTGGCTATGTACAACTAAATAAATACAGATACAAACTGGGACAAGTTACATCACCGAAATGTGAATGTGGAGCAGACGAGACAGCAGAGCACTATTTACTGGAATGTGTACTGTATGAAAGACAACGAGAAATATTACAAAACGATAGTAATAAATTAATCGGAATAACAAAGCCATCAATAGAAATATTTTTAACTCGAGAAGAACAAGACACTGAAACACATAAGAAAATACTAGAAGCTGTAGGAGAGTTCATCACATCCACTGGACGTTTAACCACATGTCCAGCCCCTACAGCAAATCCCTGACCTGATCCTAATTATATATTACAACAAAGTACAGAGAGAAATCACCAAAGAAGGAATAACACTAGAGAGAAAAAATAGTACAAAGAGGACTATATATATATAGTCGTGCCATTAAGGCCATAGGATTAGGACCTGACTTGCCACCTGGGCTAGTTGTTGAAAAAGTTTTTGGCACAGACTGTGACAGTCGAATATGAGCAGGATTATAATGTGTATGGCAGATTACACAACCATTTTTCACTATCGGGTAAAACACAATAAAGGGCAATGCAGTGTTGCAGCAGAGCTCAACATTCAAGTACTGTTATTTTTAAAAGCAACATGTTTTCTATGATCTATAATGTCTGAAGTTGGTATGATGTTAAGATTACTCAGAATTACTTGTTATTTCTCTTTTCAATTAACATTTATTCACACAAGATTATAATTACACCCTTAAATATAGTTACATGGTTTTTGTAGTGTCCGTAACCATATTTTCTGTTCTGCAGTTTTTATTCTGTCTACGAATTGTTCATATTTTGACTGATTATAACTACTCTGTGTATTTTACATCTTCAAACATGAAAATAGCAATCTTTTGACAGTGTTTTCTAGAAGATTTTTTTACTGGATACAGACCCTACATATTTCTGAGAGAAACATACCTTTTGGATAAAGCCTTATAATTTTTCCAATTGATGCCCGATTTTCATGAATTTGGTATCAAATTAATCCTGATTAATTTTTCTAAAGATTTATATTAAAATAGTTTTGTTGTTTTCCTATTTTGAAAAGTAAATTTTGGTGTAAATATAAACAAATTTCAACTGCAACAGCATAATGCCTTATTTGTGCAAATTTTTCGGTACCCTTTTGTTTGTTACTCTATGAGAGATATCTTCTTGAAATTTTGTATGCAACTTTGGTGTTTCACCATCCAAAACATGATATTAAAGTGATATTTTTAAATTTAATGGAAGTAGGTTAATATTGCACATAACACACTACTTTTGAGTATGAGCCCTATATTGTGTTTCAGCCGTATATATTTTCTGACATATCGTCACGGTATATGTTTTCGTCTCATCCATTTTATTTTGATTTACACAGCGCACGTGTTATTTTTGACCTGTCTTCCGGTTTCTATTTCTAGATAGTAAACAGGATGGCAACGTGACGTCTGTCAAAAATGTTTAAGATTGCTTTTAAAGACATAAGTACCAAAAATAGTGAACTTACCTACTGAACCATACTTTCGTAATGCCAAAAAACTACTTCATTTATAAAGTAGCTGGAAAAAAATCCTGAAACGCTACATAAAATTTAACTATGTCGTCTGCATCTCAGACACCTGCTCTACCTGTCGTGTGATTGTCATGGTGTCACTTATCGTACTTGTAAACAAAAGAGCTGATTGAAATGTGCCGGTTTGTTATATAAAATGCACGTCAACAGCAGTGCATTTTGGTTTCAGCACTAAAAAACAACAAAAGTGAACCAGGGGTTAAAAATTTTTCCAAAAGTGCACTGGTCTAGGACCAGTGAGCACCAGGATTCTACTGGTCCTGAAAAATTTTTCTACTGGTCCTGAATATCGGAATGGAGGAAATAAAAGTTGTTGAACACTCAATTAACCCCTTTTATTGGCTTTTAATAAAGCACTGGTTTTTGTTTTTTGTTGTTTAGACTTGCCTACCCTTACGATTTTGGCGTAAGGCTCACGATTTTTTGGGCTATCTTACGCCCTTATGATTGTCAATTTCCTTACGATTCGGCAAATTTGCGGTATTTCCGAAAGTTTTCGGTTCCGGTCCGTCATTTCATTGCGGTTCCGTATATATTAGAGATCGTATCGGCATTTCCGCTGATTAAAAAAACGATGTCAAAACGAATTTTGTCTGTCAAAATTTTGATAATAAACCTAATATCGATTTAAAATGTTAACATTATGTGGTTATAGTAAAGAGGCAATCACTGATGGATTAAAAATATGCAGTAACATTTGCCACTCTGACTTTTAACCACACATTTAATTCAAGTCCAACTGGTCCGTCAGTCTTTACAGGATTAGAAAATGATGGTCCGAACCCACAAATCGCCGGTCCCAGACCTAGGACCAGTGGATTTTTTCACAGGCACTCGTATTCCGGACCCCCCCCCCCCTTTTTCCTCATTTGGTCCCTCCCGCGATTATGGTATGGATCTTTGTCTGGAAGTACATCTTAGAGCCATATATCCATATTTTACAACATTTAGTGTTACAACTTTCT
>MJUT01004116.1:69212-85065 GCA_002080005.1 Gigantidas platifrons | reverse complement strand
ATAATCGAGAGTATATTAAAATTCAGGAATGGCTTTTCAAACAATCTTATGTACAAAGAAATATTTAACTAGCCATTCTTTGATAATTCCAATCGTCATATGAATTAAGGGTTAGCACTGTCAATCGCCAGATCGGAAAATCGATAATAGGTCGAAAACCCATAACACGAGGATACGGACAAGAATTTTTGTTTCTACGCGTTATTGAGATTTCGTAAGGAACGACAGTTCGATTGAATAATGAGAATTGATTCGGCACTAAAAAACGTCGTCCCCGATATATCTCGGCCCAAAAAATCCCAACACTTTTTGATGCACTGGTTGAGCGTGAAATTGCCAGATCATTTTCAGATTCGCGAACATTCATGGCCGTGCCTGTTTCATATTAATGTGTATGGCAGATTACACAGCCATTTTTCACTATATATTTTGTGAGAACTTGAGAAATTTTATAATACGGTTAGAAATTCTTCTGTCTTTCAACCTTTTTAACTCCAGGTGTCAGTGTATCTGTTATAACTGCCCATGCTCTGTTTACCAATTCAACATTTGCCGCCATCTTCGGTGCGTTTTGATCTACGCCTAAAGATGACTGGAACGTAATTCGGCAAATTTCTTCTACTTCTACTGCTTTAATGACCGCCTTCATCTTGCTGAGGATACTGTCACTTTTGCACTGCGCATTGCTATTTACAATTAAAATTGATGATTAATTACATTAAATGTTAGAACAAATATGATGAAAAACATGATGATGATGATTTATCAAATATTTAACTTTTTTGTTTTTGTTTTACTGATTTAAGATAAAACTATATACACATGGAGCTGATTAGTGACTGTATGTATGTGTAGGGACAGCTGCTTTGAATGACTCAACCGAGTCACTCGCCACAATGCTCAGAGGCAGACTGTTCCAGTTTTTGATAGTTCTGGGGGAAAAAGACTGTTGCCAGATTTGTGTTCTGCAGGAAGGAATTTGAAATCAAAAAGAGTGCATGTTTCTAGACTGTCTGAGAGGTTGTATTAGTCTGTCTATTTTTTGGATGCCGACTAGGTTATTTGAGATTTTGTAGAGCATGATGAGCCGTGCGTCTGTTCTTCTGTCTGCTAGGCTTCTCCAGTTTAGATGGTTTAGCATGTCACTAATGCTTGAGGTGTTTCTATGGGGGTCCCGGTTTCTATGTCTGTTAGTGACATACCTAGCAGCCCTTCTTTGAATCATGTCTATTTTGTGTATGTCCTCAGCAAAGAAAGGATCCACACTGAGCAGGCATATTCTAGTGATGGACGTACTAAGGATTTATATGCCTGCTCCTTCACTGAGGTGGAATTGATGTTGAGATTCCTTTTTAAAAATCCAAGTGTGCTGTTTGCTTTGTTGCTGATGTTATTTACATGATGGTGCCATTTAAGATCAGACTGTATGGTTACTCCCAAATATTTTGACTTATCAACATGTTCTAATGTGTTGCCATGGAGAGTGTAAGTGTGTCGAATAGGATTTTTATTTCGACTGATTGACAGAACGTATTTCAGACGTACAATGTATGCCGATCATAACAGAAAGGCTCTGGAGGCCATTATTAAATAGTTCATTGTCAATGGAACTGTCTAGATCCATAATTTGCATTAGAACATACGATGTACTATTGTTTAATGCTTAAAGTGCTGGTTTTCATCTTTAAAAAAAATTATAATGGAACCCGACCATTTGTTTTTCGAATGCACCCCTTATGCAAATTATTTCTAAAGTCAAAATAAGTTCAATGTACTTATCAAATTATAATGAACCTTTCTTAATGAGCAGTAAATCTCCTCTATCTGTCAATTTACTTGAAAAGGTAGAGTTTATATATATTTTTTGTAATTAAAATGTCGCAAAATACACAAACAAGAAATAATTTGGACAATATTCTTCATGTTTCGTTTCGTTTAATTTGACAGTAAATCTTTAAATTTAAATCCCGCAAAACTGTTAAAAAGAACACGCAATAAAAATATAAAAAATATATACAACTTTGACCAAAGACAAGACCAGGAAGAATGTCAGCCAAAGGGAATGACTTCAATATGCTCACAGCTGACGGACACAGTAAGTTATACAGTTAACAATGACAAACTTTCTCCCATCCATTTTTAGATGCAAAATGTCAGCATTCGGAGCAGAATAAATAATGAGTTTTGTGTGTAATAATTTGATATCAAAAATCAAAATTAAAAAAAATCCAGACCACAACATTAAGTTTTTACTTTGTGAAACTTCTTTCCATTGCTTTATACACTCATTTTCTTATAAGCATGATATTTCACAGATAAAATTGAGCAAAATCTTTTGAAAGATTTTTAATATGGTTTATCTTCCATTGAAAAAATATATATCAGGGGAACATTTCCCCAAATTTTCTGCAGCATCAAGTTAGAAATAACAATTTTTTAGGTTCCAACCAAAACATGTTTGAAAATTCAAGTGTAATCTACGAGGCTAGGGTGGCCTGTCCTGTTTGCATATATTCATGAAGTAAAACACCTTGGGTTGTGTGGCGTCAGTAGACAATTTAATAAACAGAACAATCTCAAATACAACAACCAAAATTCATTCATTGAACAATTTTTGTTACAGAAACAAAATATAATAAACAATTGGAATGTGAAACAATTTTGCTAAAGTTTTCTCTGAGCAAATGTTTTCTTCCAAAATCATTTTAAAATTTAATTGTGATTATATGTAAAATTCTTCACCATTATATACATGTACTATGGCTAATGATTTGATACTATGAAAGTTAATTTCATTGGGAATAAATGACACTTCTTGGCACATTTTAAAAGCTATGTCTCATAAATTACATATTTTTGACTTGTAAATTACTGAGCCGAAAAAAATACAGTAAATGCCTGATATAACTTTAAAATCTTTTTAAATTCATTAATTAAAAATTCTTTATCAATTTCATTGGTTAAAACAGACAAAGTATGAGTGGTGAGAGTGGGGAGGTGCAGGTTTTGAAAAAGAGTAATGTAATTTACGGGACAACAAACTGAAATGCCAGTCTTTGCTTATTGTTCATATTCATTGCACTATTTGCATCACTACTTAAACGTGTTCCGTGAAAATTTGATTTTTAAAATCATATGCAATATAACTGAACAGGAAATATATAACAAATATTTCAAACGGTAATACTAGAAACATGTCATTTTCGTCTTCTTCCACATGTGAACAAGTCTTTATTTGTAAATGATGATTTCAATTTGTTTCTGGACAATAAGCTACAGTGTTCATGTTCATTGTGCTCTGATGGAATCAATAGTGCAGTCTTTTTTATCTGTATAACATTTTATTCATTTAATTATATTTTGTAATATATATACGGAACAAAATGCGGTAATTTACAGGACATAACTTGCAGTTTCAATCACTTGTGATCGCAGCGTCACACCCCGTTGTAAACATATTGAAGGGAAACTTCAATATTGTTTTTTTTTTGAAAATGTGCATAAAAAAATTTGCAAATTGCTTTTGTTAACAAAATATAAGGAATTTAAATTACATGACTTTCCTGATAGCTGACTTCGATGTTTCAGTTTAGATTGTCATTTTTTTTAATTTCAAGCCATGCCGCCATGAAACTTATTGCACTAACGGGTAAATGAAAATGAATCGGCATGTCCTTTGCACTCCCTTTATCCAATATCCCCCTTTTACGCGATATGTCGACTCGTAGATTACATCTCGTAAATTACATTGTCGCCTCTTTTTGACAATTTATCGGAAATTTTTGAGTTTTATAACTTTATGCTGACATTTCTCATGTTTTTAGTAGTCAATAGGAGTAATATCACACTGGAAATGTGTATAGAATTGATACATGTACATTTGTTTGCAACAGTGTCCCGTATGAATACATTCTTAACTTAACACACTAAAAATATACTAATGCTTGTGTTATCATTTTTTTTTTCACTTTGTTACGTGAGGTTAAGATTCATTTCTTTGTTATATAGTTGTTTGATGATTCAATTAAAGAGAAAATAATATATATATGTTGTACCTGAATAAAATGGTAAGGTCCATTGGTCCTGGACTCGTAAATTACATGGGATGATGCGACAATTTTTAAAGGATCAATATTGTAAAACAAAATGTCACTTGAAAAAGAGAGATTGTTGTCTGAAAATGTTTTGTTCCATAGATGCTTGCCTGCTTTCAGCTTCTTTGTATCATCAGAATAGCATTTGCTTTAACATAGATAAAAACAATACCATTAAGTTGTGACATAGATTATTTTGTCTGTTCTGTGATATTTAGCACTCGTCAGTTGGAATTTTGAGACTAATCCACTTTTAAGTCGGTTTAAAAAGGTTTTATTTTAAACGTTTGGTCTCAAAGAACCAATCAAACATAATTTTCAGGGAGATGAAACAAAATCTAGCATAACTGGGGCACTTAAAATACATTGAATTTCACGGTTATGTGAAAATGAGTGTATAATGACATTGTGCTGCAAAAAATACAATGTGGTTCTCAATCCACTAAATCAGATAAATGTCAAATTTTATTACAAAAAAATACTTAAACAAATGCTTTGATTTCAGACAAAATATTTAAACAAATCTATTGATTAAGACAGAATACTTTAACCAGTGTTTCAGCGAGCGCTCGTCATTTTCGTAATTTACGAATGCATTTTAATATTGACGATTATTTTTCAAAGCAATTCGCCACTTAAATGTTTGTAAAAATCCATTTNGGGGGTTATTACAACTTGTGTGGTATTAGATCAAAAGTAAATTATTATAAGATTAAGCTCAATATATTCCGCGAAATTGACTAATGGTCTCAAAATCCTGGCTGAATCCCTGCTTTAACTGATAAATAAATGAAAAAATAAATGATGAGCTTCATAACCAATTTGAAATATATTTATAATAATATCTTAAATGTATTGCTATATTTATCATGTCAGTTTTTAAAGCTCACAAGAGCTTGTTTTATTCATTTACTCATGTATCGACTATAAATAAAGCTTTAAATTTGAATATACACTTGTAGTAAATGTTAAAACTCGCAGGGATATCCAGTTCTTGTATTTAAGAAATAATGTGGATGGTTGGATAATATATTATATAGTATTGTTTTTGATTACATTTTGCAATATATAAATGCATATATTTTTTTTTCAATGAGCTCAATAATTTTGTTTAGTTGGGGTTGTCTTCTATTCCTGTGTAATACCTTCAAGAGTCTTTATTGGATAATAAGGCTATTTCTATTACTCTGCTAGTAATTACACAGTCATGTCTAGTATTGTATCATGAGGTTAGTGTGGTTTCATCCATTTGGCGAGTTAAACCCCCTCCCAGAGGGTGTGCCGGTTGTAGAATAGGCACCAGGTTTCTCCTTCCTAGAGGCACTAGTCCTCTAAAAGGGGTCATCCCCGGGGTATAGAAATGGGACCAAGAGCTTCTTCGGCTTGAAGGAGCGTCCTTCGGTTGTGCGGGATGTAGAAATTCACAGCCAACCCGTCCTTCGGATGAGACGTAAATAAAACTGAGGTCCCGTGTTGAGAGATTGCCACCCTCTTCGCACGTTAAAGAACCCAGTGTAACAGCTCACTATGAGCATTATGCTCATGATGAGTGGTCCATAAGAGACCTGTTGCACTGGCTAAATTATCCGTCCCTACCCATCACATTTCCTTGTTTCGAGTCTCGTGGCGTTTAAATTATTCTCGTCCTGAATATAGCTGAAAAATTGCTCGCTGGACGTTAAACACCAATCAATCAATCCATTTGGCGAGACTATTTCTGGTTCCATCCTCTTTGTAAATAGAATTGCAATCAAATACATAGCATTATCAGGGTTTTTGTTAGACCTAATAATGTTACGGACAATTGTCCTAAAAGTGGTATTTCCTATCAGTCATTTCCTATTTACTTAACTAAATATTTGTCCTAAAAGTCTTCAAAGTTTAGGTCATTTTCAAAATCCTTAGCCCATTTGCCTAGAAAATGCCCCAAACTGAAACCCTGAATTATGCAATTTTTCTAGGAGCCTTCGTGATCATGATCATATGGTAGTTGGATTTACAACTACTTGTGCAATCAGTGCCTATAGCTATCATCACTAAAGTTGTGAGTTCTAACCCTGTTCATGGCAGGGGGTCATCCCAAAATGTCTACAGGTAAATTTTGGCTAATTAGACATTTTTTTCCCAAAATGTCTACTCCCTGATTAAAGTTATTCCCAAAATGTCTATAGGTAATTTTCTTATGTTACTTAAAATATTTTGCCACCATTTTGCATAGTAAGAAACTCCATAACTTGAATCTTAATGGTTTGCAGTAGTACTAGTAGTAGTAGTAGTAGTATATGAGGGTTTTAAGTCCGGCTACCCTGCTCAGGTATTGCGGACATATATTTTTTCTTCTTGCTAGGTCTTTGCCTGCAATTTATATCCCGTGTTGGTGTCGGTGGTCTATCACCAATATCTGTTTCAGTACTATTATATTCAGGATAGTGATCGATGAGAGCTGGATCATCCGGGTCGAATGGATCAGATAGAGATATCGATCCGTCTCTAAAATTCGTTTGGTAGGCTAGTTTCGTTCTGTCGTACGGACTTCGTACCGCTTTACAGGTTTGCAGATTCCCCTAACCCCTTTATATACCTTTGTCTCTCATTAAGGGGATTAACAATTTATCAAAACAATATATTAAATTTCAATCGATTTTTTTCTTAGATCAAAAATGTGCACAAGCTGAGTATTCAAATGAGTAAATAGTAAAAACAGTTGTCTTTTTGAAATAATAATTAGACATTTTACAAAAACAATTATCATGATTATGCTATTCTTTGATCTTTATTCACTTTTACAAATAAAAAATAAAGTAATCTTTAATGAGTCTTGATTAATTATAAATGTCTACCAGAATGTCTAAATGTTGTGTAAAACATTTCAGTTGTCAAATAGTTGTAAGGCTTTAATTTATTGTATAAACATCTAATTTTATATGGAAATTTTATTAAAAAAAATTATGAAAAATGTCCTAAAAATTAAATATGCATGTATGATAAAATAATTATTGTAACATATAAAAAATTGTAAAATCTTTTTAGACATTTTGGGAAAAACCTAATATTCTGCAGTAGACATTTTGGGGGGAAAAAAAGTAGACATTTTGGGAGCAGACATTTTGGGCATGGACCCATGGCAGTGTGTACTTGATACAACATTATGTGATAAACTTTGTCAGTGACTTGCGAGTGGTCGGTGGTTTTCTCTGGGTACAGTACTGTTTCCTTCACCAATAAAACAGACAACCACATGTACAATATACAATGTAACTGATATATTGTTGAAAGTGGCATCGATGTTAAAAACCCTAACCCGTTATACAATTTAAACTACAATGCACAATAAATACAGGTAGTAGTAACAATCGCATGACTTACAAAGAGAGCTGTAGAATTGTCATACAAGTTTTTAAATACAAATGTAGATATATGTAAAATATATACATATAAATTCTAAGTGATTCATCATGCATGTCAAGTCAATAATATTATTTTACTGAACACAAAAATACTTTAAAAATATAATATTCATAAACAACATTGAAAATAACTCTCTAAAAGAGAAACCTTTAAATCAAGTTAATTATGCAAAATGTATATACTTCGTAATTACATGTAGCACCATATATATACCTTCATGAAAAAAAGGTTGTCATGGTCGTGATAGTATGGTAGTTGTATTTATAACGGTCCATGCCCAAAATGTCTACTGTTTTTTTCCCCAAAATGTCTACTGCAGAATATTAGGTTTTTCCCAAAATGTCTAAAAAGATTTAAAAAAAATTTATATGTTAGGCCATACAAAGTTAATTTCTTGGTTCTCAGGCCCGCCCGCATGTGGAAATTCGTCCCCGCATTGCCGATTTTATTGCAAAAATAGTAAAAAAAAAAAAAAAATTAAATGCGGTAGCGCTGTCCGTACGGAAAAAACAACCGCATCCGTTTTTCTCTTATATCGCGTGGTCGGTGAAACGCTTTAAAACGCATCATGCTTAAATGAGATTTAAAGCATCGTTATGACAATGTATAAATAAAAAAACCTGTTTCCGTTTTACATTTAGACAAAATGTCAATCGTTTCTGTGCAAATTCGGCACAAATGTTTGCCAGTTTTACCAGGAAACATAATAGGGGGCTTCTCCGAAGCTTGTACCTTATTGGAATTGTTTACGGAGATAAAAAATGGTACGTTGGGACCAGCGGATTGGACGTTTCCATAAAAATTAACCACTTGTGATGTTTCTGCCACCATCGGAAGAAATAAAATTGAAATTTTCAATAAAGTAATGAAAAGATTTATACATTGCCATATTTTTCACCAAAAAAAAGAAGAAAAAATGCCTCCCTCATCACTTTTTACAGCAGTAAAAGGATAAGAAAAAATGCCGCCCTCCCTCATCAATTTTGACAAAAAAAGGCCTGAGAACCAAGTAATTAACTTTGCATGGCCTTACAATAATTATTTGATCATACATATTTAATTTTTAGGACATTTTTCATAATTTTTTTTGGATAAAATTTCCATATAAAATTAGATGTTTAAACAATAAATTAAAGCCTTACAAATAAAATCAAATCAAAAAGTTTTGTTTAAAGTCGGTACATTTTTTAACAGTACAACATAAGCTCTCAAGAGCTTTTCAAACCGACATGCATAATACAATTACATAAATACAGCACAATAAAACATGACATGCAATGCAAATACATATACTTGGTATCCAGATGATATTTATGCATACATTTCTGTCTTGACCTCTGGACCCCTACAGCCAGTGCGCATGTGGCAAGTGCCTCGCTGTGCACTAACTGTCATAGGATCAGAAGTCAATACAGAAAATAGATGCCCACATTTATAGCATACATTACACATACAAGTACATTCATGCAAATTATAAGCAGTCTAAAATTAAAAAACAAAGAGGCAAATCTACTCAAAACAAACATAACATATTTGAACTTTTAAAACATTTACGTATATATATAGAAATAGCTAAGCACTATAAAATTATGCAAAGAGTCAAATCAACTCAACACACATAAAATATTTGAACTTTTAAAACATTCATGTAGAAAATAGCTAAGCAAGTCAAAGAGGCACATCAACTCAACACACATAAAATATTTGAACTTTTAAAATATTCATGTAGAAATAGCTAGGTACTAAAAGCAGTCTATATTTAAGCAAATCAACTTAAAACACAGATACAATATTCATGCACTTCTAAAACATATTTTAAAATATTCATGTTGAAATAGATAAGCACTAAAATAAAGCACATTTTAAACTAAAAAGCATATAAAGCAAAAAAGCAATAGTAATGTAAATTTCATGCAATGTTTATTCTAGAAAATATTAAAACTAGCAGCAAGCATTGCAACGGCACGAGTTGCCATTCCATGAGTTTATTAAATTTTTGAATTGATTAAAAGATGTTTGTGTTCTAAAATGGTTTGGCAACTCGTTCCACAGTTTAGCAGCAGCATATCGAAAGGATTTTATACCATACCTTGTGGTTCGTACTGAAGGAATTTCTGTAATGTTGTCGTACCTAAAACAATATTTAGTATCTTTAATTTTGATTAACTCATGTAAATATGAAGGACTTTCTTTATGTAAAATTTTATAAACTTCAATAGCCATAGTTCTCAGCCTTCTCACTTTTAATGTTGGAAGTTTAGATACTATTAACAAGTTTTCATATGTACTATTATAATCATTATAAATAAATCTTAGTGCTCGCTCCTGAATTTTTTCTATTTTATTTGTATTTGCTTCACTACAAAAGTGCCATGAAAGTGGACAGAAGTTAAAGTTAGACAATATGAATGAATGATATATGGTTAATTTACCTAACTTATTTAAATATTTACCTAGCCTTTTTAACACATTTAACTGTCTAGGTGCTTTTTTACAAATGTTTGAAATGTGAGAATTAAATTTAAGTTCAAAATCAATAGTAACACCTAATAATTTTACTTCTTTTTCGCATTTAATTTTATTTCCTGCTAAATCAAAAACAATATTTTTATCCATTGATTTTTTGCCAATAGCTAGGGCCTGAAATTTATCAGGATTTGCCTTCAGCTGGTTACATGAAAACCATTCTATTAATGCCAGACTGTCTTTTTCTAAAGTTTCAACTATTTTATCAATATTATCATCTGCATGTGCGAGAGTGTTGTCGTCTGCATAGTTATAAAGTGTGCTGTTTGTGGTAAAATGAAAAATGTTGTTTAAAAAGATGTTGAATAGTACAGGACCTAGAATTGACCCTTGCGGTACGCCTTTGTAGATGTCTTGCCAGTTGCTTAGTGTGGTACCAACTTTGACGCATTGTTTCCTGTTAGTCAGGTAGTTTTCAATTAACTGTAATGCAGATTTTGACATGCCATATGCTTCAAGTTTAAGTAATAATAATTTGTGTGGTAGGCAATCAAAGGCTTTTTTGACAACTGAAATGTTTACACAACATTTAGACATTCAGGTAGACATTTATAATTAATCAAGACTCATTAAAGATTACTTTATTTTTCATTTGTAAAAGTGAATAAGATCAAAGGATACCATAATCATGATAATTGTTTATGTAAAATGTCTAATTATTATTTCAAAAAGACAAATGTTTTTACTATTTACTCATTTGAATACTCAGCTTGTGCACATGTTTGATCTAAGAAAAAAATCAATTAAAATTAAATAAATTGTTTTGATAACCAACAAGTAACATAAGACTACCAACAATATCAGAAAATTGTATTTTTCATCATATTGCACAGCTATATCATGGTACTTAATACAGCAACTTATGAAATATTTTAAGTCACATAAGAAAATTACCTGTAGACATTTTGGGAATAACTTTTAATCAGGGAGTAGACATTTTGGGGAAAAAATGTCTAATTAGCCAAAATTTACCTGTAGACATTTTGGGATGACCCCATTTATAACTACCTATGCAATAGCTAACGTTGTGAGTTCGAATCCCACTCAGGTGATGTGTACTCAATTCAACAATATGTGATAAAGTTTGTCAGTGACTTGTGGCAGGTCTGTGATTTTTTCTGGGTACTCCGGTTTCCTCCACCAATAAAATTGACTGCCACAATATACATGTAACTGAAATATTGTTGAAAGTGGAGTTAAACACTATAACCCTTGCCCTCTAACCTGTGCGTGAAAAGCTATTATCACATATTTTATTGAAATAGCGCAGAATTTGCATGTGTAATAAAAGCATAATTTGCAGGGTGTTATTTGCCTCCGGGGTAATAACATTTTACGAGGGCAATAGCATGTTTATATTGTTATCTGCCCTCTTGTGAAGGGCAATTATTATAGATTAATACATGGCCTTTTTCATATTGCCCTTGTTATCAGCATTGGGGCCAATATCAGTTGATGGCTGGTGACAAGGGAAATATGAAAAAGGCCATGTATTAATCTATTTATCACATATTTTGCCAATGCAGATAATACAATTATAGTCTTTTGTAGAAGTCGATATGAGGTTTAATGGGCCAAAGAAAGCAATATCGACTAAGGCCATATTACAGAATTAGAACCAGAAATTACAATCGATAAGAAAACCAACAGAAACCTTTGTACATTAGAAGTACCGAAATCTATATTTAACTGATATGACTGAAGATAAAATGTACAATTACTATACAATTTTGAAATCGTGTCAAAATTTTGAAATTTTGAACTTTATTTTTTTATTTTTTTTTATTTTAGAATTTTCATTGGTTACTCAAAATAGTTTTTCCAGGGCAGATAACATGCTATTGCCAATCACAAGCCATAAGGCGAGTGGTTAAAATTTTTAATTTAACTCTCGAGAGTGGAGAAATATCATAACCCACATGGGCAACTGAAGGAGAATTTGTTTCTCCCATTATTTAACACGAACTTTATTTCAAAAGCCGTAAAACGAGTCAAATGCGGGAAAAGGCACTAGACATTTTAATCCTCTAGAGGATTACAGATTTTTCAACCACTGGTACAGCGGGGTTAAAACGGTGTAATAATGGGAGAAAACATGTTATTACCCTCGTAAAATGTTATTGCCCTGGGGGCAAATAACACGCCGCAAATTATGCTTTTATTACACATGCAAATTCTATGTTATTTCAATAAAATATGTGATAATATATATCAATAATACAGTCAGAGTTGTCATAACATATGGTCAGACTAGTCCTTTACTACGGTCCAAGTTATCCGCGGGCCGAGTTGTCTGGCATACCACTAAATTATAAGAGTCAATCTGATTGGTTGAAATTTTTATGAATGGATACCATTAATTTTATACTGTAAATGAAATGAAGAGAAATAAAAATGGATGTAGGGGAGTCTCAAGGGGTATTTTAAAGTCCAGTGGAGGGCTAAAGTTGAAGAATAATCCTTCATGAATAGACCGGTAGGTGTTTGCATTACACAAAACTTGAGAAATCCCAGAATTTCCAGCGCATACAAATTGTATGCTTTCTACTACTTTTATATAGTAGTGCTTTCTGTCTCTGTGTGTCAAAAAAAAAATGTACATAATAAACAAGTAAATAATATTACATTATTGCATTATATCCCAAATCAAGCTACATTTGTACATGTACATGGTTTCTGAAAACGATCAGCTCTCACAAATATGAAGAAAGATGCATTGAAGTATGATAAATTGGTTATGATATGGTGATAATAGTGATAGGCACTGATTGCATAGCCTGTAGTTATAACTCAAACTACCCTAGATCATGACCACGACAATTCCCTTAGCAGGTAAACTGATCAGGCAATATAGCATAGGTATTAATGAAGGTAAAAAAAAAAGTGAGATTTGAGACAGAATAATACATGTAATTCTATTGGTGTTTTCTCTAGTGTATTGATTTCTATGATAATATATATACATGTACAAAAAACCTGTCTATTACCTGACTTCAACAATTTTAATATATACCTGTAAGTCTGACTAGATGGCTTCTAAAAGTATATACATGGGTGAAAAAGACAAGGATGATGCACAAGGTAAATTTCTTCAAATTGAATGAGTTTAAAAATGTTTTAATATTTGAAAAATGAAATTAAGCTCAAATTTTATTGATTTATATAAAAAACAATTATCACTATTTTCATAGATATTTTTAATTGCTGTTGTCATAACTACAAGGGTGTGGTAACTGGGGATGCTGTTACAATCGACTACTCCTGTGTTTTCATTTGAAGCCGGGAACTGGCACATTTCACCGGCTATTGCTATAAAATCCCTGGCTATGAATTTTCCAAGCATGGGTTTAATGTTAAAAAATACATCGAGTTGTCTTTTCTATTTTAATAGGGATGTTCTCCGTGATGTCACAGGCTTGAGAATTTACCTATGTGGTTGGCAGGAAATCAAAAATTTCGCTTGTCTTTCAATGAAGGCTCAACTTTAAATTGTCATTATTATTTTGTTATTTACGATAATTTAATAATTCTTTCAGAAATGAAAATTATATAGCAATAATTAATTCACATTGAAGGTTTGATAAAAATATTCAGAATAAAAAGATTTGAAATTCAATCTTGTTTTATTTAGTTTTGAAGCGTAAAAATGCATTATTTCATATTAGAATTATGAATTTATCATATCAAAATAAAAAAAATGTAAACTGACAGAACAAATATGAATTTTCTTAAGTCTCTAAAACAATTAACAGAACCAAAATTGGTTTGGAAATAAAAAAGTTATAAAAGTTTAAAAATTGGTTACTTTCCTGTCAATTACGTTATTGTTTTACTGCCAACCAATTATTTGTTTAATGACATGCAAATTAGTGAATATGACATCACTAATGAGATTGGCGAACATTCCTATTGTGTAAGTTTGTCATTTGCCAGCATGTACTCTCGGAGTGAACATGGGATTATATAATTCGGGGATTGAAAACAAATCTTAGTGTTTGACCTTGGTTACGATTTGACCTTAATTTCGTGTATGAAAAAGTGCTGTTGTGACAAAGAAACGAGTCGATGGCCAATTTTTTCTTTCGGTCTCAAATTCTCGTCCCATTTATAATATTTCAATTACTTCCGGTTTTTATCTAATGGTTTCATTTACTTTAGAGGATAAATATGCAATGACCGAAGGCTGAAGAAGGAAGAATTAATTATTTCTTTATATTAAAACATTACGATTCACAGTAGGAATAACAAATGAAAGTTTAATATTTGAGGCCGACTAGCTTTGGTCCGAATGACATTTATAACATCGACGAAGCGGCAGAAATCAATATTGAACTTTTGTCCAAAAAAGCAAAAAGATGATTAAAATAATTTGAATTAATTGATTGAAAGAGTGAAGGGAATATAACCCACTTTTATGTTTTCTATTAAAGTAAGCATGGTCTGATCTTGTAACGTTGTATCGGTATGGAAAAAGGGGTACTACTGAATACGATGAGCACCAGCCCAAGAGTAGACCAGTAAAACTTAGTTTAATTGTACAGACCACTAAATATTTTCAGTTTATATTTAGAACTACATTTGGTATATAAAATAAATTGGAGGAATTTGATTCGGACCAGTAAACTCAAATGTTCATTTCGGGAACTGGGTCAGTAAGATGCCACATTTCTTTTAAAGTTCTGACTCGAATATCTCGAATGATATTGCAAATATTGGATGTACCTAGTCATTTTCAAGAGTCCCCTGTCTGACATTATATTGATTTTCTGTTTGAGGACATGGGATATACATGTATATATGCCATGTGGTATATGAATTAACATGAAAAAGTATCTAATCTGTCAAACTATAGACTATGTACATGTATATGCAGATGTCTATGACTATGAATATAAGGAACTGTCTATCCCCTTCTGAAGCACATGCTTGAGTTCTCCCTTAAGATATTTTATGGGGGTTTGGTCATTTGTGATTGTATATTTTCAAAACAAAAGTTTATTGAAATGTACGAGTCTTTGATAACTTTCATTCTTCATTTTGTATTGATACTGGTTTGTGGTTACATTAAGTTAACAATCAGATTCTTGAATATTACTTACTTTGAAAGTTATTTTCTGTTATTAAAAAAAGTTAAATGCATACTTTATTTCAAAATTTTAAGAGAGAAATTACAGTAAGATTATAGAAAAGGCTAGCAAATTAACAATTATATTATTTAAATGTGCATTTAATATGATAATATATATAAGCTTTAAGATAAGAAATTCATAATGATGATATTTTAATTATTCAAAAACTGCAAAGAATCTGAATGCTGATATAACTTCATACTATGTCAAGGAAATGAAGCAAACACCAATATTATCAAATCTTTATTTTCAATAGTACATAATCATAGGGGAAGTCCATATTTCTTTTCTGAATGATCAAGGTTATTTCTACTGCCTACCAAACTTGTACATTTATCTTTAACCTGGAAAATTGCAGAACCATGTGACATCTTTCTCAGAAATAACAATGGAAAATGACTGATGGTTGTTAATCTTGAGAAATAATTCTCAATGAAAAATTGTTCAATGGTCAAGATTTTTTAAAGTTAGGAAACACCCTCAAAAGCAAGTCAAAAATCGGCTGAGGTGCTTCCACCTGCACCCTTACCAGGGCTTTTCACTGAACCCACTAGGGGCCTTCTGACTCTCGGCCGAATTTTCTCTCCGTCTATAATTCTAAAATCTCCCCCTATCAAAATTTGTAGTGAAAACACAGTACTCCTCACTTTTTCAAAAGTGGGGAGGGGCAAAAAAACGTTTTTAGCCCCCCCCCCC
>MJUT01004116.1:33500-54956 GCA_002080005.1 Gigantidas platifrons | reverse complement strand
GCCAAATAAATGCATTCGGTAAGCCAGATTTGTTCTTCTTAAGACACGTTGGAGTCCGAGAGAATCCAAAATAGACCGATAACGGTGAGGCAAATTTCCAGAAAATAAGAGGGTCGACCTCCGCCTTTTTTGACAATCGGTCTTGGAAACAGATCGTCGGGGTATATATGCAAAATAGTACGAATATGACAGTAACCAGTGGCACAACAGCTGATGGGGACCCACAAGGTTAGTGCATTCCATCTGTTTATTTTTTAGAAATCGGGGAAATCGACAATAATAAGAAATTTAGCAGTACCCCACTATTTTGTTTCTTATCTTGTGTTTTTTCTAGTATTCATGTGGACCCAGGATCCACAAATAGAGGTTTTACATCATTACTAGCCCTGAAAATACGTACCCCGTGACAAACACGGGGAAATTAAGGTCCATCGGTCAAATGCCTGTGAGAATTTGTAGGTTGAGAGATTCTCCACACTACATGACTTTTTCACTAAATCTTTTTTCCCATGTCTTGTTCACATTTCTGTACACATGTTTCTAAACCAAGAAATAAAATAAGTACCAATGGAGGGTGACTTCATCTTGTTGATATTAATCTTCAGGAGAAATTTTCTGTATGTATCTCCATTATAAGATGGAGATACAATGTAGGGTTGGGGTTATATTAGATACAGAATATTTCTTCGAAAGCCTAATTTCAACGAGATTAGGGGTGACTTAGTATTTTATATTCAGTATTTCCTAAACTAATCATTTCCAGTTCACCTGAGACAGAAATTCTAATGAGCTTTTCTGATAAAAAAAAAATATGTGTGATATCTGTCCATGTAGGTCAATAGCTCGCTAGAGCTTGTGTTGTATTTGTTGTTTTGACTTTAAATATAACTTTTCTTTATCTGTTTGTAAACTGTACACATTCTCTGCTTCTACATCAGAACCACTGCATTAAAAGTCACCAAACTTACCACACATTTTCTAGAGGACCTGAAGAAGTATTTCATCTTTTCCTAGCCATTTGAAATCAAGGAAGGCCCTCTCGCCTATTAGAGACAAAGACATTTCAATTTCTTTTACCATGTCTACCCAAGAACTATTGCATATTAAGTCACCTGAGTTGCCAGCAATGTTCTTCTAGAGATCATGAAGAAGTGTTTTTGCTTTTCAGAATGATTTTAAATCCAAGATGGCCACAATGGCCTCTTATTAGAAGAGTCATGTTTTACTACTGCATTATGCATTTGATTTTTAGCTCACCTGACCTGAAGGGTCATGTGAGCTATTGCCATCACTTGGCGTCCGTCGTCGTCGTCCATCATAAACTTTTTCAAAAATCTTCTCCTCTGAAATTACTAGACCAATTGAAACCAAACTTGGTCTGAATCATCACTAGGGTATCTAGTCTCACAATTGTGTCCGGTGATGCCGTGCACCAACCAACATGGCCGCTGTTACTAAAAATAGAACATGGTAAAATTGCAGGTTTTGGATAATAACTCAAAAACCATTAATAATATCAAAAATCGAACATGGGGTAAAAATGATGAGCACAGCAAGATCTACATACCCTGCAATTTTGAATAAATTTGATTACCCATCTTGGAGTTATTGCCCTTTTTTCATCAAATTTTTTAAATTTTAAAACTTTTCATCTTGTATTTCAAAAACTATAAGAGATAAAGGTTAAGTTCAAATTGCAAAAATGTGTCAGCATGTCAAGATCTACCCACCCTGCAATTTTGAAGTAAATCTCATTACCCATTTTGGAGTTATTTCCCTTTTTTCATCAAATTTTCAAAATTTTAATACTTTTCGTCCTTTATTTCAAAAACTATAAGAGACAGATGTTAAATTGAAACTGCAAACATGTTCAGCATGTTAAGATCTACCTACCCTGCAATTTTGAAGTAAATCTGATTACCCATCTTGGAGCTATTGCCCTTTTTTCATCAATTATTTTTTTTTAATTTTAATACTTTTCGTCTTGTATTTCAAAAACTATAAGAGATAGATGTTAAGTTTAAATTGCAAAATGTGCAGCATGTCAAGATCTACATACCCTGCAATTTTGAAGTAAATCTGATTACCCATTTTGGAGTTATTGCCCTTTTTTCATCAAATTTTCAAAATTTTAATATTTTTCATCCTTTATTTCAAAAACTATAAGAGATAGATGTTAAGTGTAAACAGCAAGCATGTTCAGTATGTCAAGATCTACCTACCCTGTAATTTTGCAGTAAATCTGATTACCCATCTTGGAGTTATTGCCCCTTTTTCATCAAATTTGTAAAATTTTAATACTTTTCGTCTTATATTTCAAAAACTATAAGAGATAAAGATTAAGTTTAAATTGCAAAAATGTTCAGCATGTCAAGATCTACAAAACATTTCCTTACAGTTGGAAATGTGTGACAACTGTGTGAAGAGTTATTCCTCTTGAAATGCATTTTTTTGTTGACTCACTGCTTTTGGTTACTCAAATAATTAAAGGGAAGCAGCTCTATTATATAATGTGAAGTAGCAAAGGCTAAATTTTGAGAATCATTGACATGTATGTTTTTTTACAGCAATTTTGATAATTTACATTTTTTTTGGAGAAGGGGTCTGCAATGACAAGGGCTACATTTGTTATTTTTTTTACCAAAGTTGTCAAGTTTTATTGACTGATGTTATACCCAGGTAACCTATACAGGCTCTTGGGAGCCTCTAGTTAGTCACCACAAAACAAAACAAAAATGTTCTTTTTTTTCTATTATTGGAGCAATTTGAAATTCATTTAACATTAAGCATTTTAAAACCTCATTCCGCTATTTTCTGTAAAAGAATTTAGAAAACTGTACGGTATGACAGGAGTTTGGCAGACGTATGATTATTACTTACGATATAGATATTTTGAAAAATAACAAGCCATTTGTACTTTGATGGAAGTAGTCTTAAAAGTTTTCTTATTAATTTTTTTTTTTGCCAATTTTTTTTCACCAAAATGATGTGGAAGCTCAAGCATACATGTATGCTACACCACTGTCTGCAACAACCACTGAATTTTCACTTTAATTTATATCAGGTAATATTGTTTTGGCTTGTTTCTTTACCTTTATATTAAACAAAGTCATGGTACACTTAACTTTTATAAATAGAACAGACTATGATTTTACACTTCAGAAGTAACTGCCCTGAACTTAAAAAATAACAAATTTTAAGCACATTTACTATGAAAAAGCAATTAAGCTTACTGGCCCAGTCGTATTTTTAATGGCCAGGGGCAATGTGACCATTGCTAAAGTCCTAGAATGATAGAATCACTCATGTAAAACAATAGAATCAGTCATGCAAGAAGTAGTGTCTTATCAAAATTAGAGGCCACTTTTACAATTAGCTCTGCTGGGGGTATTTTTACACAACAAATTTTATTTATAGAAAGACAATGAGTTGTGTTACCTAGGTTATAGATTTTTACTTTAATGTCAGTATTTATTGACAAGTAAATCATGTTTTTCTTTCATTTTACATAATTGCTACATGTATATTTGTTGATTTTAATTATTAGGTATATAATAAAGTCTTATAAATGGATAATTTTTCCCATGCAGTCACCTGTATTAAAAGGTCACCTTCTTCATGTCCTGTCATAGAAAAATTTATATGAATTGAACCTCTTTTAAGAAGTCACCTGTCTCAAAAGACAACTTTTTTTTTGCCCTGTTGGAGATGACCTCTTAATACAGGTTTGACGATAGTTTGTTTTCTACCAAAAATGATAAAAAATACCCAGCAATATACAAATGTATGATAATTAAAACTCTCCATACTATTGGCTTCATCAATTATAGATTTTACAGTAGAAAGTATTTTATTTATTATGTAGTCAGGTTCGCCCATGCATGCTACAGGTACATAATTAATTCATCAAAGTGGTGCAGGTGTATTTTTTTTTATCTTTTTAAATTATGAAGAAAAGGTACTGTATTATTTTGAGATATACAAGAACAGACATTTTTAAATTGTACTTTATAGAAATAGTTTGATACCTGAAGGGTGGGATTTAAATTTTAAGAGAGTTCAGAATGTGTAACATACATAGTCATGTGTTTATCTAGAATCATTTGAATTAAAAGTGTATTGTAAACAGGAATTAATATGTATATATAGGATTTCGTTTAATATTTTAAATTTCAAAAGAAGTGAACGGTGGATGACTTAAAAAAATATTATCCATGTAAATAGTGTATGCCTGTAGTTTTTGGTGCATAAGTAACGAGTAGTTTGATGTACCTGTCGATATGTAATTCATGGCGTTAAATCTAAGATTTGGTCACGGTCGAACATTACCAGAGTTCCGTGAAGGTAGTGAATTAGTTGAGGGATTAAGAAGTGTGGGCTTACGGAATCGTCAGGATTCAACGAGTGCCTCTTATATTGATATAAATCAATTTGAAAATAACTGGGAAGATTTAGATGAAGAATTTTCTAAACATGATATATTAGAAAAAATTGAACTGGAAAAAGTTCCGGACGTGAAAAATGTACATGTATATAGTTATGATGAAAAAGTAGAACCTTCAGAAGTTTTTGGTGGGAAAAATAACAGAGATAATAATTTGTCGAGATCCAAGGTGAAAAGTCATGGTTTGACTGTAAATAACAGTGGAGGTCAAGGGTTCACCAGTACTAATAGCAGAGGTCAAGGCCTGTCCAATACAAACAGCAGAGGTCAAGGTTTTGATTCAATAGGTAGGCATAATTTACATGTATTCTGTAGAAGTGATAATTGTACTGTTTATTGTTACTTGGTATTTAACATGCCACAGCCAGGAGCTAACATAACACACCCCCTTTTCTCTTAACGTTGAATGGTTCTGATTGTTACTTGGTATTTAACATGCCACAGTCAGGAGCTAACACACACACCCCCTTTTCTCTTAACGTTGAATGGTTCTGATTGTTACTTGGTATTTAACATGCCACAACCAGGAGCTAACACACACACACCCTTTTCTCTTAACGTTGAATGGTTCTGATTGTTACTTGGTATTTAACATGCCACAACCAGGAGCTAACACACACACACATCCTTTTCTCTTAACGTTGAATGGTTCTGATTGTTACTTGGTATTTAACATGCCACAGCCAGGAGCTAACACACACACCCCCTTTTCTCTTAACGTTGAATGGTTCTGATTGTTACTTGGTATTTAACATGCCACAGCCAGGAGCTAACACACACACCCCCTTTTCTCTTAACGTTGAATGGTTCTGATTGTTACTTGGTATTTAATATGCCACAGCCAGGAGCTAACACACACACACCCCCTTTTCTCTTAATGTTGAATGGTTCTGATTGTTACTTGGTATTTAACATGCCACAGCCAGGAGCTAACACACACACCCCCTTTTCTCTTATGTTGAATGGTTCTGATTGTTACTTGGTATTTAACATGCCACAACCAGGAGCTAACACACACACACACCCTTTTCTCTTAACGTTGAATGGTTCTGATTGTTACTTGGTATTTAACATGCCACAGTCAGGAGCTAACACACACACACCCTTTCTCTTAACGTTGAATGGTTCTGATTGTTTACTTGGTATTTAACATGCCAGGATGTAACAACTACCCCCACCCCCGCCACCCCTTTTCTCTAAAACTTCTTTGAATAGTCTTATAGTCCCAATTGTTACTTGGTATTTATATGCCAGGATGTAAACCCCCCTTCACTCTTTCTATAAAGCTTCTTTGAATGGTCGTGATTGTTATTTTAACAAGGGGATGTAACTCCTCCTCCAAATTTACTATAAATGACCCTTGTATGGTCTAATTTTAAAATTTGGTTCTGAATTAGCTTTTCCCCCATTTAAATGGATTGGGATACTAAAGATAGATATTTCTTTAAGTTTCTAGGTGTAAGTGTTTACATATTTTTAGATGTAAATACAGTGGGTGAAAGGTTTTCAGTATACATGACTTTTAACTTACAGAAAAACGGGTCTAAATCAAACACTGAATAAACCAGAATCCTGTAAAAGCAGAATTTAAAATAAATTGCCAATGTAGGAAATCTTTGTTGACAAACTACTATATTATTAAAGTATTTTTAATTTTCAAGAATTTTAAAGATTGTGTTTAAGATCATGTAAAGTTGAAAACTATGAATAAAAAAGTTTATCGCAGTTTATGAAGAATAACTTGCGAGTTTGTGAGTGAAATTTTTAGCAAAATTTGTCAAGAAATGAACTCTGTATAATTAAGTGAAAAAAACCATGTTTGATTGTAGATCGTTGTTTGTCCTTTTGTCCATTGTGTTGTCTGTCCTTCTTCCATTTATGTATTCTGATTACCCCTTTGGTATCTTCAAACTCTTCATTCATGAAATATATAGGAAAAATTAGAAGTGACAACCATTACAAATGTATGTCCATTATGTCTGGAGTTTTAATGAGGAGTCAGTGTACTATTGATGATGGTCTGTGATCTTATATTATGGCCAGTCTGACCTTCCTGTACTATTGATGATGGTCTGTGATCTTATATTATGGCCAGTCTGACCTTCCTGTGCGATTGATGATGGTCTGTGATCTTATATCATTGCCAGTCTGACCTTCCTGTACTAGTCTGTAATCTTATATTATGGCCAGTCTGACCTTCCTGTACTATTGATGATGGTCTGTGATCTTATATCATGGCCAGTCTGACCTTCCTGTACTATTGATGATGGTCTGTGATCTTATATTATGGCCAGTCTGATCATGACCTTCCTTGTTATCCCACAGAACTTGGTCTGAATATAGACTAGAATAAGAATAAGAATATTTTATTAAACCAATCATGGTGCCCATAGCTGAGCAGTAGAATCAATACAGAATCATACATAACAAAATAAACCACATACACATATAACATAATAATAATAACTTGATTAGATTTTATTAGTTTGATTAAATACACATAGTGAGATTAAGACGAAATGAAAATAAGCAAAATAAATAGTATGTGATCATGGCCATCTGTCACTTTACTGATAGCTGTTTTTGATTGGATGCATTATATTATCTGACCTAATAAGAGGGATGACCTTTGGTGGGAGTGACCTTATGAAAGGGAGACTACTGTACATGCACTACAGAATAAAAGAAAGTACAGTAGAACCTGTGCAATCCGACACTTGAGTTTTCCGACATCCTGTGACATCCGACAAAAATTTATGGTCCCAAAATAGTTCTGTTAACATGAATAAAACTTGAGTATTCCAACATCCTGTACAATCCGACACATTTCCCTTGTCCCTTGGTGTGTCGGATTAGACAGGTTCCATTGTACTTAAAAATTGATCATATACACAATGCATAATCGTGTACATTATACACAGTGTATTTGTATCAATTAAAAGGTTATTAAGAGGGGTGGTTGTGTTCGTATGGTAGTTTGATTTACAACTACCTGTGCAATCAGTGCCTATCACCAATAACGTTATGAGTTCAAATCCCGCTCAAGCGAGGTGTACTTGATACAACATTATTTGATAAGTTTGTCAGTGGCTTGCTACAGATCTGTGGTTTTCCCTGGGTACTCCGGTTTCCTCCATTAATAAAACTGACAACCACGATATAACTGGAATCATACCTGTTAACCCTCCCGCATTTCGCGGGAGACTCCCGCTTTTGAGCTCGGCCTCCCGCAAAGAATGTGCCTCCCGCGCGGGAGACTAAAAACTCCCGCTTTGAAATACAGTCGACTCTCGTTATCTCGAACTCGGTTGAGTCGAATTTTTATCGAAGTCCCGAACTTCGTTGTGTAAAAATATATATAATTTGAATTCGGATGAGTCGAAATTTCGGTTGTGTCGAATAAAAGTTTTGGTCCCGAGATGTAGAAAGCCATATTATTTACATTTATTAAGTCGAATTTACCTGTCAAAAACATGTGTATTAGCTTGGGATTAAAATCGGATCACAGGTGAAACATCCGATCATTGACTTTGACATTTTTACCTTAGGCTATTTCACATGTTTATTTCATAATCTGTCAAATTAATTAGTGATAATATTTGAATTGGCTTGGTATTATGACACATGTTAAAAGTGTACAATCAAAAATTATCGATTTATAATAAGTGCGCTTGGGTCGGCATACATCAATGATTATTAAAAAAACACAACGGTCGAACGGAAGNGTTTTATCTATTGAATTACTTGTCGGAAATTAATTTACATTAAAGGAGATGTATAATTTCTCAATTTTGAGAAAATTTTACTCTTAATTAACAGTTGTAATAAAAGGGGAAATTTTTTTCACTTCCAACATGTCTTTCAGAATGTCTTCTGATAATACTGTTGCACGTGTGTCTGGTTTTAGCTATTCAAAATTTCGCTCGAGTTGTCTCCCTTTCGTCGTTAAAAAAAACTACACTTCCGGTATTTCTCATAGCTCCTCTTGAGTCGAACTACGGTTGACTCAAATTTTTTCCATGGTCCCATCGAATTCGAGATAACGAGAGTCGACTGTACTTCTCCCACATTATCTCCCGCGACCATAAATTTGATTAAAATCGAAAAATTGGACGCCATTTTTGTTGTTTTTATCAGCTGGGTCATTAAAACGTTTGCGTGAATCAGCCGATTGTTACTCGGAATTCTCTCGGTTTTTACTAGAAACGCTGATAATGTAAATTGTTTACAATATCGAATGGATAACTACACGAATCAAAGTTGTGGAAAAAGAAAATTTGAAAAACTTTAAAAACTTACAATTCAACTATGTCACAATCAAGGAGACGTTGGAATTCAGGACCTAGCACCCCTTCTTCAAAGAAAAAGAAACATTGCAAATTCTTGGAGGACTGGACAAAATTATACGATCGGGTGCANCCTACTTCTTTAGGGAATGATATGGCATTTTGCAAACTTTGTTCTACAAATTTTAGTGTCAGCCATGGTGGTGTATATGATATTAAAAGACATGCTGATGGAGATTCACACAAAAAAGCAGTTGCTTCAACAAGGAAATCAACCAATCTTAAAAATGCAGACCCAGAGAGAATTTTTTCTATGTTAAAAAAAAATCCAGTCAGATATGAGATCTGAGTTGAACAATGACACACTTTGTTCTATATTATGTGCAAAGCAAAATCAAAACTTGTTGTGTTATGAGTACGAACCAAGTGACTCTGTTCTAAGATCAGCAAAACAAGCTGGTTTGAAGTAATGTTGCTCAGCAACAACAATAAAAGTTGTACAGTAAATTTTGTTTGCTTTAATCTAAAAATTTTAGTGTGAAAAAGTTCGTCACGCAAAATCTCCCACATCAAATAGTTGGAATGTGGGAGATCTCCCACATACACAATCTCTGAGGTTAACAGGTATGTGGAATATTGTTGAAAGTGGTGTTAAACACCATAACCCTAATGGCCTCTTTACAAGAGTTATCTCCCTTTATCCTCTTACACTATCCTCGGTCAATTCCTCAATTGATACAAATGTTCACTCAAGAATATTGTAATAAAGCATGGAAATAATCAAAAGAGGAATATAGATTCTCCTTCAGTTGCCCGTGGGTTACGATATTTCTCCACTTAAGAGAGTTAAATTAAAAATTTTTACTACAAGCTCTCAAGAATGGAAAAATATCGTAACCCACATGGGCAACTGAAGGAGAATTTGTTTCTCCCATTATTTAATACGAACTTTGTTTCAAAATTTAAAACTAATGCATTTGAAGTTAAAGCGGGGAAAGGCACAAGACATTTTAATCTTCTAGAGGATTACAGATTTTTCCACCACTGGTTCAGCGGGGTTAAAACATCCTAATAATGGGAGAAATTAATTTAACATTGTCTGAATGACATTCTGTTCTAACTAGGGAATAATTTAGAATACCATACATTTAAATCGTGGCCTGTAGAGAATTTATCTTTGAAAACAATCTGAAAATTATTGAAATCTGTGATAATATGTTTAAGATAAATATGATAAATGTTTGAAATTTGAGCTTAGAATTCTACATTATTGATAATGTCATTTGGAAGAATTTAGTTTCAGTTTTACAAGAATCTGAAGATGTAAACAGAGGGTGAAGTGAGAGCAAGGAAAGATAACTCTATTACAAATTGGAAGATTAGATATTTAAGAAATAAATTATGGAAGCCAGAATGTGTTGGGAGTTTTAACATGGATTGGTGAATATTAGTATTTTATCCCTAGCCAGAAGTGAGGGATAAAATTTTCTAATATCCGTCAATCCATGTTAAAACTCAAAACACATTCTGGCTTCCATGATTTATTTCGATTCTGATATGTCTAAGAGTACAAATACGGTAGTATACTTTGATTGGAAGACGGTAATTTATATTTACGTTTGTGGAAAATGTCGCACACAATTTATACTGCCAATGAAAAAGTCAGTCACATTCACCTGCGCATGTGCTAATGAGATTATACCGAATTGATAACTTGCTCGTTTGTTAACAAAGCAAAAGAAGGAGGTCATGTTAGAATTAAGATTAATATCCATCAATATATATAACTGATCCAGTGAGCTGATCTGACCAGATATATGTTAATAACTTCACCTTTATTCTCTTATCTGGAATTACATCACATGTAATTGGCCAATCAATGATAAGCATCATGGATTTGAGGTGAAGCCAAACATAATCCTCTAGATTCTACATAGACTTCAGTGTAAATTGATTATTTGATATTTAACAAATTAAATATTATATTTTAATTCACATCTGGTCCTTTTTTAGACTAAATCTTTTCTCTGTTTCTCTGTTGAGTTTACTCAAATTATATATATTATTACAGTTGTATGTAAAAAAAAAAAAAGTTTAAAATAAAGTCGAATTTACCATTCAAAAACAGTAGAAATAAAAATCCTGAGGATGCATGCCTAACCTCCTTCAACAGCTAGATTTATTTTAAAGTCGCAGGCGACACAATTTTGAAATTTTTAAAAGAAATTAATTTATATACAAAAATATAGTTATATTTCATATGTTCTAAACATATGGTTTTATCTTTTAAATAATAATGTTTCTTTTATTTGTACATATAACCCATTTGTTTTAAAGAGAAGTATGTTTTATTTCTAAGGGTCATGTCTAAGTGTCTAAAGTTAATATAAAATTTGTTCACACCACGATATAGTTGAAATACTGCTAAAGTTGGCATTAGAAACCAATCAATCAATCAACAGGTTTATTTAATTTTATGAAAAATAAAATGAAAATTTTCCATTACAACAGAGGTAAAACTTAGAGGATACATACTGGCTTCATCTCCTTCAATAATGCCAAGATGTCCACCAGATAAGTAAATTGGAAGCCTTTGGGCAATGGATTGTAACATAACAGATTCTTGTCAGTTGATACCAGATGTGGAGCCTTATTATCAACATGACACTTAATTCTAGTATTTATACAGTTGAAGATCATGTAATCAGGATCTCCATTGTAATCATTAATGAATGTAAAGCCAGACTGCACAATTATTGACTTAAAACTATATATATATATATATATTAATTTCCTTATGGACCCTCACTCAATTATGGATTGATTTCACCATTAATCCCCCCCCCCATATAGACTCTCTTTATGCCAATAACTTTTTGAAACCTGATTTAACCCCATTTTCACAACTAGATATACATGTACCTCTAATTTACACTAACAATAATACTGAAAAGAGGATATTATATCCTTTTGAAGACCCCATTGTGATTATTGTAATTTAATTGATCCATGAGTCCCCCTATAGGCCCCCTTCTATATCAACAATTCTGTGAAATAATTGATCCCTTGTTATTTCTCTATCTCTGTTTGTTGTTTCATTCTAAATTGATTTCTTATTAAGTTGTACAGGACAAATATAAACATCCAACCATCAATAGACAACTGACAATTTGTTTGTCAAAATTATTAACAGTGAGTATTTTATCTTTGTAAAAAAAATCTTGTTTTGCTCAAAAAACACTTTTTAATGTTTGATAATCATGTTATTGTGATGACTGAAACATGTGGCTTTGTTTATATTAATGAAGATTATCCACATGCAATCAAACCTGTATTAAGAGGTCACATTTGGGACATAGAATAAATGGTCTTTTAAGACAGATGACCTCATAAAAGTGGTTCATTAGAATAAATGGTCTTTTAAGGCAGATGACCTCATAAAAGAGGTTCATTAACTGAGCCATAGAAAAAGTGGTCCTTTAATACAGGTGACCTCTTAAAAGAGGTTCAATTCATATTAAAAAAAAATTGACAGGACAAGACTTGGGTGACCATGCCTCCCAACCTCTGAAAATCAAAAATCAGGTCATGACGTGTGATGAACTTTATCTGCCTATTTTTTTTTCTCAAAACAAAGCTTTAATGTTATCAATAATCATGGAGACAGTTTACACTGTGACCTTTTAATACAGGTGACTGCTTAATAGAGGTGACCACATGGGAATGTTTGACTGCATTTGTCTGTTATCTTCTAACCTGATCGTTTCCTACCAAGTAAAATTGATTGGTTTGTGTAGAAATCATATTGTTGTGATTATCTTGTAAATCTAGTCATTTGTCTCATTATTATGATTGTGTTATTGTGTACATTGTAGATTAGTTTATGTTTCTATCAGTTTGGAATTTCTCTCTTTTTATGTATTCTTGTTTGCCCCTTGTGGGCCCAAAATTGGCAATAAATATTCTTATAGCTTGATTTTAATACAGTTATTTACATCTGCAGTGTTTTCCCTAAGAACAGGCAGCAGGCCAAATTGCCTGGTTCAAGCACCTTTTTGGTCGGTTCAAATCATAAATTTTATATAGAAATGTACTTGGAAATCCAAGTGTGGCCTGTTCAAAGTTGCCTTTGACCTCTTACAATGAAAATTAGGGAAAACACTGATCTGTATTGATCTGAAGTTTGTTTATTACTGGGTCATGAAAACTGTGTGCTTTACTGTTTGTGTTATCAGTAATGGAACGGAATTTACAATCAAATACTGTATTTCCTTAGGTTAAAGGGGCCGCCGTGGCCGTGATGGTATAGTAGTTGGATTTACAACTACCTATGCAATCCATGTCAATCACCACTGATGTTCTGAGTTCGAATCTCAATCAGGACGAGGTGTACAACATTGAAAAAGTTTGTCAGTGACTTGCGACAGGTTGGTGGTTTTCTTCGATGTCTCTGGTTTCCTCCACAAATAAAAGTGACTGCAACGATATTTTAGTAACTGAAATATTGTTGAAAGTGGCGTTAAACATCATAAAACCAAACCAAACAATTTATAGCTTGATGTTAATACAGTTATTTACATCTGTATTAATCTGAAGTTTGTTTATTACTAGGTCATAAAAACTGTGTGCTTTACTGTTTTTATTATCATGCAGTAATGGAACAGAATTTGCAACTAAATACTGTTTTCCCTTAATTTAAAAGAAAATTATTTCTTTTGATAGATTAATAGTAAGATGTAGAACAACAATAAAAACCATGTTAGTTTAATTTAATTTGTGTCTAATGGTAAAGTTGGATATAAAGTCAGGTGAAACATTCAAGACTGCTGTATCCTCTATTAAATACTAATATAGGAAACTTGTAAATAGTTTTAACCTTGTTCAATTGTCATGTGCCTCCTCTGACACAATCTTCAAATTGTTGATGGCTATCAGTATTTGGTAGAAGTAGAACAACCTCTGACGTAATTGTCAACTTGCATAGCAATGCCATTATTTGGCGATTCAGTAATGTATGTTGTCCTGTGTAATTGATTGTGTCGTAACCAGACTACATGTATTTGTAATAATTTCCACATCTTCTTAAATTTGACAGAACCAAATTATATCACATTCTTTCTCATTATGCCAAAAAATAAATAGTTGTGAACATTCCTACAAAGTTTGGTTTCAATTGACTTGCTGTTTTTGGAGAAGGAGGTTGAAATGTTAAAGATTACTGATGTCCAAGGATGCAAAGTGATGTCAATGCATGTAACTCACCCGACCTTACGACCTTTTGGATCAGGTGAGCTTGACACGATAAATACCTCATAATCTAATGAATTATTACCATAAACTATTTGTCTTTTCAGTGGGTACAGACAGATCTGAGGCTGGTGGAGACATAGGATGTTGTGGATATATTCTATGGTTTCTGTCGATCGTTCTCATCTTGTTAACACTGCCGTTCTCTCTGTGTTTAAGTATAAAGGTAGGTTTAAAGAGACAGATCAGGAATCTGAAATTATATCCATAGGGTTATGGGGGTAATATTAAGATTGTCGGTCAATTGGTATTTCATTGACGTGTGATCTTCCCATTTCCCAGCAATCTTGCCCCATAACACAATGAATATCATATTTATGGTCTGGGGAACTTTATATTGGAAAGATACGAATAAAAACTAATTTTTTTATATTTTCTTTCTATGAACATAATAATAATAATACCAAAAATAGATACACAACAATATATAATTTATAATGTATCAAATTTGCATTTCAACAAATGTAATGTCTATTAAAAAAAAAATTTCTACAGATAAATTCAGTGTGGTTTATTTTACCTTAATTGTTTAATAAACTCTTTCATACATACGGTTTGACGAAACTAAACTCTAAAGACTACGAAATTGATATTTTCTGCTTCTCCAGCTGCTAAGCACACAGTATTAAGTTGTAAGAGCAAATACTGGTTGGTTCTGAATCAAGTTAAGTAATGTGTCAGAGTGGAGTGACATGCTTGTTTCATCGGGCTAGCATTATAAAAATTCAACTAAGTGTGTTGGTCTAGCACAAAGCGTACATCATCATAATCTCATTGAAAGTACCTGTAACTTGTTCTCGCTAGGATATTGCTGAAAAATTGTTCATTTGGTGTTAAACAACAATCACTCACTCGCTCCCCATACGAAAGAGTATCAGTGTTTTACTTAAAGTTTGTACAAGCTTTATTTGTTTAGTGAAACTAGAATTTTACGTCATATAAAATATTCATACATTCTCACAGGATATAAAATTCATTTCCTATCACAACTAAAGTTGTGAGTTCAATCCCTGTTCATCGCGAGGTGTACTCGATACGATATTATGTGATGAAGTTTGTCAGTGACTTGTGGCAGGTCTCACAGGTTTTCTCCGTGTACTCCGGTTTCTTCCACAAATAAAACTGACCACCACGATATAGCTGAAATATTGTTGAAAGTGGTGTTAAACACCAAACTCCCCTCCCCATACTAAAAAGTATCTGGTTTTTAGCTCACCTGACGCAAAGGGTCATGTGAGCTTTTGTCATCACTTTGCGTCTGTCGTCATCGTCGTCCGCGTCTGTAAACTGTTCATACTTTCATCTTCTTCTTTGAAACTATTGAACAGATTTGGACCAAACTTGGCAGAAATGTTTATTGGGAGGTCCTCTACCAAATTTGTTATTTTGGTTTAGATCGGAAATCGAACATGGCCGCCAGGGCCAATAATGTGTTCTGATTGGTTGAAACTTTGAAAATCTTCTTGTCAGAAACTACTCAGCCGATGGAATTGTAACATTATAGAAATGATGACTGGATGGTCCTCTACTAAATTTGTTATTTTTGTGCCGATCGCATATCCAAGATGGCTGCCATGACTCGACTTAGTTTTAACATAGGACCCTATGGGAAAAATGTTTAAAAAAAAAATCTCTGAAACCAGTAAGTCAGTTTAAAGCAAACATGGCATGAATGGTCCTTAGGTGGTCAACTTTCAAAAGAATGTCATGTGACCCCGACCTCCATCCAAGATGGCCACCATCAGCGAACATAGTTTTAACATAGGACCCTATGGGGAAAATGTTTAAAAAAAAATTCCTCTGAAACCAGTAAGTCAATTTAAAGCAAACATGGCATGAATGGTCCTTAGGTGGTCAACTTTCAAAATAATGTCATGTGACCCCGATCTCTATCCAAGATGGCCACCGTCAGTGAACATAGTTTTAACATAGGACCCTATGGGAAAAATGTTTAAATTTTTTTCCCTCTGAAACCAGTAAGCCAATTTAAAGCAAACTTGGCATGAATGGTCATTAAATGGTCAACTTTCAAAATTATATCCAGTGACCCAGACCTCCATCCAAGATGGCCACCATCAGCGGACATAGTTTTAACATAGGACCCTATGGGAAAAAATGTTTTAAAATCTTCTCCTCTGAAACCAGTAAACCAATATAGCAAACATGTCATCGATGGTCCTTAGGTGGTCAACTTCCAAAATTGTGTTCAGTGACCCCAATCTCGGTCCAAAATGGCTGCCGTCAGCGGACATAGTTTTAACATAGGACCCAATGGGAAAATTGTTTAAAAGTCTTCTCCTCTGAAACTAGTCAGCCAATTTAAAGCAAACATATATGGCATGGATGTTCCTTGGGTAGTATATACTTTCAAAATTGTGTCCGGTGACCACAACCTTCATCCAAGATGGCTGCCATGAGCAGACATAGTTTTAACATAGAACCCTATGGGATTTGAATAGTAACTTAGATGTATTCGGCATGCAGACATTCTTAAGAGGAATTATTTATATCAGGTGAGCGATACAGGCTCACCTGATCCTCTAGTTACTAATAATTTGTGCAACTCATTGTTTAGTGAAACTAGAATTTTACATACTAGTACTAAGTATAAAATAATCATACATTGTCACTGGATATAAAATTCATTTTGTACCTAAGGTTTGGAAACAAGCAGAAATGTCAAGTTGAAAAAATACCACATTTATCATGTAAAATAATGTCATGTTACAGGTTGTGCAAGAATATGAAAGAGCGGTCATATTTAGGCTGGGACGATTGGTGTCTGGTGGTGCTAAAGGGCCAGGTCAGTCTGAAAATATTAACACATGCCATGAACTGCTATGTGTTTATATTATTTTAACTTCCATATCAAAATGGTGACATGAAGATGTTTTGAAAACCAGTGCAGTGACTTTCAAATGTTCTTTGTTCAGTTTAAAATTTAAATTTTATGATTTGAACAAAATTTGAATAAAATCAGTTATCCAGTGCAGATTTTTAAATGAAACAAATTTTAATATCAATGCATAATAATTGGGAAAACATTATAATTTATTGCTTTTGTCAAGTATATTGAATTTTTTTTTTTAATAGAATAAAACATCACAGTATCCATATTATTTCAATTTTCCTCCTCAAAAATATTGAAAGTAAGCAGGTGAAGGTATTATTAAGAACATTTGGAGGTCAATGCATGGTTTGTTTGTTGATATGGAAGTTAAACTGATATAAACACATAACACTTTACAGCATGTGTATTGATAACATAATCAATAGTGGTCTAATGAAATGTGACACTCATTTACAATACTTGTAAAGTATAGATGTATACTGTTTAAACATGAATACAAATTAAATTAATTCCTGAAAAAAATATTGATGCAAACACTTTTATAGACAGGAGTACAAAAAGGTAACAGAAAACAATTTGTACTCTTCACCTTCAAAAATGAGGAGTGAATACCCTTAGCACTTATCCCCAGGAGCTCTGAATTTTTACTTCTTTCTAGCATGCTTAGATTAAACCTATTTTATTGCTAAATATTTTAAAGACACAAGTTATAGCAACTAACAAAGGTCCTCTAGCAAGCTTCAGATTGAAGGTTATCATACCTAATATTCAATAGTTAATAATATATATGTATCATAAGCTATTATTTTGAAGTTATCTCCCCTGAAACTGTATCTTATCACCAAAAGGAGTAAAAACCCCTTGCACTTGAAAATGAACTGGAGCTCTGAATTTTTACTTCAAGTAATTCAAGAAAACAAGTTATCCAGTTTTGAGTAATTCAAGAAAACAAGTTATCCAGTTTTGATTAATTCAAGGAAACAAGTTAGGCCATACAAAGTTAATTTCTTGGTTCTCAGGCCCGCCCGCATGTGGAAATTCGTCGCCGCATTGCCGATTTTATTGCAAAAATAGTATAAAAAAAATTTAAATGCAGTAGCGCTGTCCGTACTGAAAAAACAACCGCATCCGTTTTTCTCTTATATCGCGTAGTCGGTGAAACGCTTTAAAACGTGAGATTTAAAGCATCGTTATGACAATGTATAAATAAAAAACGTGTTTCCGTTTGACATTTAGACAAAATGTCAATCGTTTCTGTGCAAATTCGGCACAAATGTTTGCCAGTTTTACCAGGAAACATAATAGGGGGCTTCTCCGAAGCTTGTACCTTATTGGAATTGTTTACGGAGATAAAAAAAAATGGTACGTTGGGACCAGCGGATTGGACGTTTCCATAAAAATTAACCACTTGTGATGTTTCTGCCACCATCGGAAGAAATAAAATTGAAATTTTCAATAAAGTAATGAAAAGATTTATACACTGCCATATTTTTCACAAAAAAAAAAAAAAAAATGCCTTCCTCATCACTTTTTACAGCAGTAAAAGGATAAAAAAAATGCTGCCCTCCCTCATCAATTTTGACAAAAAAAGGGCCTGAGAACCAAGTAATTAACTTTGCATGGCCTTATCCAGTTTTGAGTACTGTAAAACGGGAAATTTTCGCGCCGTCTTTTTTTTGGCGATTTACTGACGAAATCCACATTCACGCTGTTTTAAATTCGCGGTTCACGGACAACCTAAAGTGATAAAATGTATACGGTATTATTTAGACAAAACATGCTGTGTTATATTTTCCTGACGGTAAAGATTTGCCTTGATCTTTCTTAGGTAGTTTGACCATATCATCGAATTGTTTGTCGATTAATTAAAACTGTTTGATACTGGTTTAATTAATCCTATGCGAGAAACTGGATTAATTTGAAATCGATCTGAGGTTCAGTGTCATAAAGCCAATACACGCACGCTGGTTTGTAAAAACACTCACACAAATATTTTAACAAGCTTATAAAAAATAAATATTGTATCATTTTATTTTGTATCTAATAATTTATTTTATGGAAAACAAATATCCTATGTAGAACATCGCTTTGCCGACGTCTGCTTATAAATGGTCATGCTTTTTTCTCCTGATTTATCTATGGAAAATTGTCGGATTTGGCATTTCCTTGAAATATTATATTCTACTTAATAGTATTTTCCCTTTATTGAAATATTCGCGACAGTTTTATTTTCGCGCTTCCAATGTTACCGCGAAAATAGCGAAAATAAAACTGCCGCGAAAATTACTCGGTTTACAGTAATTCAAGAAAACAAGTTATCCAGTTTTGAGATGAAGATGTTGGGCTGTTTGTTAAATATTTAACATGTAAGCAATTTGATCTGATACAAAGTTATGATTCATACATTAGATTCTCAAATAGATATAGGGGCTGTCATGGTTGTTATCACATGGTAGTTGGATTTACAATTACTTGTGCAATCAGTGCCTTTCACTGCTAAAGTTGTGAGTTTGAACCCTGTTCATTGCGAGGTGTACAACATTATGTGATAAAGTTTGTCAGTGACTTGCGACAGGTCGGTGGTTTTCTCCAGGTACTCTGATTTCCTCCACCAATAAAACTGACTGCCACGATATAACTGAAATATTATTGAAAGTGGCATTAAACACCATAAAAACCAAACCGAATCAAATCAAGTAGATATATAAGGAATGCCTTTACATTTATTGATTTTTTAATGTTGTCAGTTGATATACAAAATGATCCAATTAGTAATGAATTATTGAGATTACTGTGGAAAAATCCTGACACCCATCCGAGTTACTCTTGTTACAAATCCAGTGATAAATCATGAATGAAGAAACTTTCAACAATATTTCAGTCATATTATGGCGATCAGTTTTAATGGTGGAGGAAGCCAAAGTACCCAGAGAAAATCACTGACCTGTCGCAAGTCACTGACAAACTTAATCACATAATGTTGTATCGAGTACACATCTCCATGAATGGGATTCAAACTGACAACTTTGATGGTGATAGGCACTGACTGTACAGGTAGTTGTAAGATCAACTACCATACGATCATGACCACGACGAAATGAGGAAAGAATCGGATTGTGATTATTACATTAGAACATATCCTTGGTCATTTGTGACACAGATATTACAAAAAATGTACTTATTGATTAGCCAAGTCATGGTGGCGACCGCAAAACTTTGGAAGTGATGACTTCAACATAGCCACTAGGAACTGTTGGTTCAGTAGCTTCCTTGTTAACAGCAACCCTCTCCCTCTATCAAGGTCAAGGAAATCATGATAAGACTCTTGGTTCAGTAGCTTCCTTGTTAACAGCAACCCTCTCCCTCTATCAAGGTCAAGGAAATCATGATAAGACTCTTGGTTCAGTAGCTTCCTTGTTAACAGCAACCCTCTCCCTCTATCAAGGTCAAGGAAATCATGATAAGACTCTTGGTTCAGTAGCTTCCTTGTTAACAGCAACCCTCTCCCTCTATCAAGGTCAAGAAATCATGATAAGACTTTTGGTTCAGTAGCTTCCTTGTTAACAGCAACCCTCTCCCTCTATCAAGGTCAAGGAAATCATGATAAGAAACAAAATCCCTGGAATGTTGTTACATGTGAATGGAAACTTCACAATGGGAAAATTGACATCATCTCTTTTGTCGTAAAACAAATTTTCATGATCCCCTGTATTGATTCTTATACTAAAGTTGATATGAGGACAGTATTATTTATATTCTTTGTAGATTTTGTTGACAATGTAATTTATTTTTTTCAGGTTTGTTTTTCATCATCCCCTGTATTGACTCCTATACTAAAGTTGATATGAGGACAGTATCATTTGATGTTCCACCACAAGAGGTATTGTTTTATATTTCTACTAGTTCTGTAGATGAAATATAGATTCTCCTTCAGTTACCCGTGGGTTACGACATTTCTCCACTCGAGAGAGTTAAGTTAAAAATGTTAACCACGTGCCGTCAGGCAAGTGGTTAAAATTTTAAATTTAACTCTCGAGAGTGGAGAAATATCATAACCCACATGGGCAACTGAATGAGAATTTGTTTCTCCCATTATTTAACACAAACTTTATTTGAAAAGCCGTCAAATGTGGGGAAAGGCACGAGACATTTTAATCCTCTAGAGGATTACAGATTTTTCCACCACTGGTTCAGCAGGGTTAAAACGCCGTAATAATGGGAAAAACAGCATTGTCATGGTTACTGCCAGTCTTTATATGTCTACAAGTATTGTTGATGAAACAGTGTGGTTGTCATGGTTACTGCCAGTCATTATAGTCACCAAATAAATACAGGCCAAAATAAAAATACCTGTGTTTCTGCTAATCCTGCCAATCCCAATAATTGGCAGCCATAGGCAATTGTTATTTCTAATTTTAACTTTTCTTATCAATGTAGAATTACCTACCCTTAATTTTATTATCCTTCCGCAATAGCGGTGAGAGTAATAGCGGCCGTCTGTCTGTCCATCCGTCACACTTTCTTGTTTACGCGATAACTTGAGTAAACATGGATAGATTTGAATAATT